>CM048670.1:21119616-21122116 GCA_026401315.1 Dysphania ambrosioides
CCGACCAACTAGCCGAGCCATAGCACAGTTCGTCAACCATCATCGGCCCTTCGCCCACAAAAATCTCGCCGCTTTCCGAGCCGTTCAAACAAAGTTCAATGAGCAGCTTGATCTCGGTGTTTGAGAGGCCTCCGATCAACTAGCCGAGCCGTAGCACGGATGCGTCAATCATCAACCCTTCGCCCACCTCAATCTCGCCGCCTATGAAACCAATCGAACAAAGCCCGAAGAGTAGCTCAATCAATGCGTTTGAGAGGCCTCCAATCAACTAGCAAAGCCACAGCACAGATCATCAATCATCATCGGCCCTTGCCCACCTCCATCTCACCGCCTTCCAAACCAATCGATCAAAGCTCGGATAGAAGCTTGATCTTGGCTTTAAAGTTCCTCCGATCAACTAGCCGAGCCATAGCACAGTTCGTCAATCATCATCGGCCCTTCGCCCACAAAAATCTCGCCGCCTTCCAAACCGTTCGAAGAAAGTTCAATGAGCAGCTTGATCTCGGTGTTTGAGAGGCCTCCGATCAACTAGCCGAGCCGTAGCACGGATGCGTCAATCATTGGCCCTTCGCCCACCTCAATCTCGCCGCCTATGAAACCAATCGAACAAAGCCCGGAGAGTAGCTCAATCAATGTGTTTGAGAGGCCTCCAATCAACTAGCAAAGCCACAACACAGATCATCAATCATCATCGGCCCTTGCCCACCTTAATCTCGCCGCCTTCCAAACCAATCGATCAAAGCTCGGATAGAAGCTTGATCTTGGCGTTTAAAGTTCCTCCGATCAACTAGCCGAGCCATAGCACAGTTCGTCAATCATCATCAGCCCTTCGCCCACAAAAATCTCGCTGCCTTCCGAACCGTTCGAAGAAAGTTCAATGAGCAGCTTGATCTTGGTGTTTGAGAGGCCTCCGATCAACTAGCCGAGCTGTAGCACGGATGCGTCAATCATTGGCCCTTCGCCCACCTCAATCTCACCGCCTATGAAACCAATCGAACAAAGCCCGGAGAGTAGCTCAATCAATGTGCTTGAGAGGCCTCCAATCAACTAGCAAAGCCACAACACAGATCATCAATCATCATCGGCCCTTGCCCACCTCCATCTCGCCGCCTTCCTAACCAATCGATCAAAGCTCGGATAGAAGCTTGATCTTGGCTTTAAAGTTCCTCCGATCAACTAGCCGAGCCATAGCACAGTTCGTCAATCATCATCGGCCCATCGCCCACAAAAATCTCACCGCGTTCCAAAGCATTCGAACGAAGTTCAATGAGCAGCTTGATCTCAGTGTTTGAGAGGCCTCCAATCAACTAGCCGAGCCGTAGCACGGATGCGTCAATCATCGGCCCTTCGCCCACCTCAATCTCGCTGCCTATGAAACCAATCGAACAAAGCCCGGAAAGTAGCTCAATCAATGTGTTTGAGAGGCCTCCAATTAACTAGCAAAGCCACAACACAGTTCGTCAATCATCATCGGCCCTTGCCCGCCTCAATCTCGCCGCCTTCCAAACCAATCGATCAAAGCTCGGAGAGAAGCTTGATCTTGGTGTTTGAGAGTTCCTCCGATCAACTAGCCGAGCCATAGCACAGTTCGTCAATCATCATCGGCCCTTCTCGCCGCCTACCATTCCAATCGGGACAAGGTTCAATGAGCAGCTTGATCTCGGTGTTTGAGAGGCCTCCGATCAACTAGCCGAGCCGTAGCACGGATGCGTCAATCATTGGCCCTTCACCCACCTCAATCTCACCGCCTACCAAACCAACCGAACTAGCTCGGAGAGCAGCTCGATCTAGGTGTTTGAGAGGCCTCCGATCAACTAGCCGAGCCGGCCCCAGCACTGATGCGTCAATCATCGGCCCTTCGCCCACCACAATCTCGCCACCTTCCAAACCAATCGGGACAAGGTTCAGTGAGCAACGGTCTCGATGTTTGAGAGGCCTCCGATCAACTAGCCGAGCCTTAGCACGGATGCGTCAATCATCGGCCTTTCGCCCACTACAATCTCGCAGCCCACCAAACCAATTGAACAACCCGCTCGCAGAGCAGCTCGATCTAGGTGTTTGAGAGGCCTCCGATCAACTAGCCATACCATAGCATGCATCGTCAATCATCATCGGCCCTTCGCCCACAAAAATCTCACTACCTACGAAACGTTACCGCAAAGCCACTTGTTCGTGGAGTTCCTCTTCCCTCGACCACTCTGGGCCGTCGGATTTCCTCCATGGCTAAACGGGGATTTTTACCGCTGAGTGCATCACGTCTTTTTTATATTACGAACTACGATTAGTTCGTAAAAATATATATCAAAAATTCGGACTTCGGACTAGACATGAGCTCCCCCGGCCACCTATCACCTGGTGCGGATCCCAAGCAAGCCCCAAGGCAGCTGGCCATCGCTGCTCAGGACTCACCCTTCCCCTATAGAGGCTTATTTAGCCAATCTTAGTTATCTTGAGTGAACCCTCAAGTTGCAGTAACATAATAATGGCCTTTTTTTGTAAA
>CM048670.1:21202116-21204616 GCA_026401315.1 Dysphania ambrosioides
CCAATCAACTAGCAAAGCCACAGCACAGATCATCAATCATCATCGGCCCTTGCCCACCTCCATCTCACCGCCTTCCAAACCAATCGATCAAAGCTCGGATAGAAGCTTGATCTTGGCTTTAAAGTTCCTCCGATCAACTAGCCGAGCCATAGCACAGTTCGTCAATCATCATCGGCCCTTCGCCCACAAAAATCTCGCCGCCTTCCAAACCGTTCGAAGAAAGTTCAATGAGCAGCTTGATCTCGGTGTTTGAGAGGCCTCCGATCAACTAGCCGAGCCGTAGCACGGATGCGTCAATCATTGGCCCTTCGCCCACCTCAATCTCGCCGCCTATGAAACCAATCGAACAAAGCCCGGAGAGTAGCTCAATCAATGTGTTTGAGAGGCCTCCAATCAACTAGCAAAGCCACAACACAGATCATCAATCATCATCGGCCCTTGCCCACCTTAATCTCGCCGCCTTCCAAACCAATCGATCAAAGCTCGGATAGAAGCTTGATCTTGGCGTTTAAAGTTCCTCCGATCAACTAGCCGAGCCATAGCACAGTTCGTCAATCATCATCAGCCCTTCGCCCACAAAAATCTCGCTGCCTTCCGAACCGTTCGAAGAAAGTTCAATGAGCAGCTTGATCTTGGTGTTTGAGAGGCCTCCGATCAACTAGCCGAGCTGTAGCACGGATGCGTCAATCATTGGCCCTTCGCCCACCTCAATCTCACCGCCTATGAAACCAATCGAACAAAGCCCGGAGAGTAGCTCAATCAATGTGCTTGAGAGGCCTCCAATCAACTAGCAAAGCCACAACACAGATCATCAATCATCATCGGCCCTTGCCCACCTCCATCTCGCCGCCTTCCTAACCAATCGATCAAAGCTCGGATAGAAGCTTGATCTTGGCTTTAAAGTTCCTCCGATCAACTAGCCGAGCCATAGCACAGTTCGTCAATCATCATCGGCCCATCGCCCACAAAAATCTCACCGCGTTCCAAAGCATTCGAACGAAGTTCAATGAGCAGCTTGATCTCAGTGTTTGAGAGGCCTCCAATCAACTAGCCGAGCCGTAGCACGGATGCGTCAATCATCGGCCCTTCGCCCACCTCAATCTCGCTGCCTATGAAACCAATCGAACAAAGCCCGGAAAGTAGCTCAATCAATGTGTTTGAGAGGCCTCCAATTAACTAGCAAAGCCACAACACAGATCATCAATCATCATCGGCCCTTGCCCGCCTCAATCTCGCCGCCTTCCAAACCAATCGATCAAAGCTCGGAGAGAAGCTTGATCTTGGTGTTTGAGAGTTCCTCCGATCAACTAGCCGAGCCATAGCACAGTTCGTCAATCATCATCGGCCCTTCTCGCCGCCTACCATTCCAATCGGGACAAGGTTCAATGAGCAGCTTGATCTCGGTGTTTGAGAGGCCTCCGATCAACTAGCCGAGCCGTAGCACGGATGCGTCAATCATTGGCCCTTCACCCACCTCAATCTCACCGCCTACCAAACCAACCGAACTAGCTCGGAGAGCAGCTCGATCTAGGTGTTTGAGAGGCCTCCGATCAACTAGCCGAGCCGGCCCCAGCACGGATGCGTCAATCATCGGCCCTTCGCCCACCACAATCTCGCCACCTTCCAAACCAATCGGGACAAGGTTCAGTGAGCAACGGTCTCGATGTTTGAGAGGCCTCCGATCAACTAGCCGAGCCTTAGCACGGATGCGTCAATCATCGGCCTTTCGCCCACTACAATCTCGCAGCCCACCAAACCAATTGAACAACCCGCTCGCAGAGCAGCTCGATCTAGGTGTTTGAGAGGCCTCCGATCAACTAGCCATACCATAGCATGCATCGTCAATCATCATCGGCCCTTCGCCCACAAAAATCTCACTACCTACGAAACGTTACCGCAAAGCCACTTGTTCGTGGAGTTCCTCTTCCCTCGACCACTCTGGGCCGTCGGATTTCCTCCATGGCTAAACGGGGATTTTTACCGCTGAGTGCATCACGTCTTTTTTATATTACGAACTACGATTAGTTCGTAAAAATATATATCAAAAATTCGGACTTCGGACTAGACATGAGCTCCCCCGGCCACCTATCACCTGGTGCGGATCCCAAGCAAGCCCCAAGGCAGCTGGCCATCGCTGCTCAGGACTCACCCTTCCCCTATAGAGGCTTATTTAGCCAATCTTAGTTATCTTGAGTGAACCCTCAAGTTGCAGTAACATAATAATGGCCTTTTTTTGTAAAATATAATATAAAGTATGTTATGTAAATATGAATTTGAGTTGATTATAGTGTAAATATTAGTGGGTAAATTTTTTTTTTCGAAAAATATCACTTTTTTGTATTTTAATAATTAAAAAAGGGGAAAAATGGGGAAAAATAGGGGAAAAATAGGGGAAAATAGGGAAAAATAGGGAAAAATAGGGGAAAATATGGGAAAAATATTTTGAATCTAATAGAGGTGTTTTTGGTAACAACTTGCAACTTTTGGTCCCTCAAACATC
>CM048670.1:21212116-21214616 GCA_026401315.1 Dysphania ambrosioides
CTTGGTGTTTGAGAGTTCCTCCGACCAACTAGCCGAGCCATAGCACAGTTCGTCAACCATCATCGGCCCTTCGCCCACAAAAATCTCGCCGCTTTCCGAGCCGTTCAAACAAAGTTCAATGAGCAGCTTGATCTCGGTGTTTGAGAGGCCTCCGATCAACTAGCCGAGCCGTAGCACGGATGCGTCAATCATCAACCCTTCGCCCACCTCAATCTCGCCGCCTATGAAACCAATCGAACAAAGCCCGAAGAGTAGCTCAATCAATGCGTTTGAGAGGCCTCCAATCAACTAGCAAAGCCACAGCACAGATCATCAATCATCATCGGCCCTTGCCCACCTCCATCTCACCGCCTTCCAAACCAATCGATCAAAGCTCGGATAGAAGCTTGATCTTGGCTTTAAAGTTCCTCCGATCAACTAGCCGAGCCATAGCACAGTTCGTCAATCATCATCGGCCCTTCGCCCACAAAAATCTCGCCGCCTTCCAAACCGTTCGAAGAAAGTTCAATGAGCAGCTTGATCTCGGTGTTTGAGAGGCCTCCGATCAACTAGCCGAGCCGTAGCACGGATGCGTCAATCATTGGCCCTTCGCCCACCTCAATCTCGCCGCCTATGAAACCAATCGAACAAAGCCCGGAGAGTAGCTCAATCAATGTGTTTGAGAGGCCTCCAATCAACTAGCAAAGCCACAACACAGATCATCAATCATCATCGGCCCTTGCCCACCTTAATCTCGCCGCCTTCCAAACCAATCGATCAAAGCTCGGATAGAAGCTTGATCTTGGCGTTTAAAGTTCCTCCGATCAACTAGCCGAGCCATAGCACAGTTCGTCAATCATCATCAGCCCTTCGCCCACAAAAATCTCGCTGCCTTCCGAACCGTTCGAAGAAAGTTCAATGAGCAGCTTGATCTTGGTGTTTGAGAGGCCTCCGATCAACTAGCCGAGCTGTAGCACGGATGCGTCAATCATTGGCCCTTCGCCCACCTCAATCTCACCGCCTATGAAACCAATCGAACAAAGCCCGGAGAGTAGCTCAATCAATGTGCTTGAGAGGCCTCCAATCAACTAGCAAAGCCACAACACAGATCATCAATCATCATCGGCCCTTGCCCACCTCCATCTCGCCGCCTTCCTAACCAATCGATCAAAGCTCGGATAGAAGCTTGATCTTGGCTTTAAAGTTCCTCCGATCAACTAGCCGAGCCATAGCACAGTTCGTCAATCATCATCGGCCCATCGCCCACAAAAATCTCACCGCGTTCCAAAGCATTCGAACGAAGTTCAATGAGCAGCTTGATCTCAGTGTTTGAGAGGCCTCCAATCAACTAGCCGAGCCGTAGCACGGATGCGTCAATCATCGGCCCTTCGCCCACCTCAATCTCGCTGCCTATGAAACCAATCGAACAAAGCCCGGAAAGTAGCTCAATCAATGTGTTTGAGAGGCCTCCAATTAACTAGCAAAGCCACAACACAGATCATCAATCATCATCGGCCCTTGCCCGCCTCAATCTCGCCGCCTTCCAAACCAATCGATCAAAGCTTGGAGAGAAGCTTGATCTTGGTGTTTGAGAGTTCCTCCGATCAACTAGCCGAGCCATAGCACAGTTTGTCAATCATCATCGGCCCTTCTCGCCGCCTACCATTCCAATCGGGACAAGGTTCAATGAGCAGCTTGATCTCGGTGTTTGAGAGGCCTCCGATCAACTAGCCGAGCCGTAGCACGGATGCGTCAATCATTGGCCCTTCACCCACCTCAATCTCACCGCCTACCAAACCAACCGAACTAGCTCGGAGAGCAGCTCGATCTAGGTGTTTGAGAGGCCTCCGATCAACTAGCCGAGCCGGCCCCAGCACGGATGCGTCAATCATCGGCCCTTCGCCCACCACAATCTCGCCACCTTCCAAACCAATCGGGACAAGGTTCAGTGAGCAACGGTCTCGATGTTTGAGAGGCCTCCGATCAACTAGCCGAGCCTTAGCACGGATGCGTCAATCATCGGCCTTTCGCCCACTACAATCTCGCAGCCCACCAAACCAATTGAACAACCCGCTCGCAGAGCAGCTCGATCTAGGTGTTTGAGAGGCCTCCGATCAACTAGCCATACCATAGCATGCATCGTCAATCATCATCGGCCCTTCGCCCACAAAAATCTCACTACCTACGAAACGTTACCGCAAAGCCACTTGTTCGTGGAGTTCCTCTTCCCTCGACCACTCTGGGCCGTCGGATTTCCTCCATGGCTAAACGGGGATTTTTACCGCTGAGTGCATCACGTCTTTTTTATATTACGAACTACGATTAGTTCGTAAAAATATATATCAAAAATTCGGACTTCGGACTAGACATGAGCTCCCCCGGCCACCTATCACCTGGTGCGGATCCCAAGCAAGCCCCAAGGCAGCTGGCCATCGCTGCTCAGGACTCACCCTTCCCCTATAGAGGCTTATTTAGCCAATCTTAGTTATCTTGAGTGAACCCTCAAGTTGCAGTAACATAA
>CM048670.1:21304616-21307116 GCA_026401315.1 Dysphania ambrosioides
GCACGGATGCGTCAATCATCAACCCTTCGCCCACCTCAATCTCGCCGCCTATGAAACCAATCGAACAAAGCCCGAAGAGTAGCTCAATCAATGCGTTTGAGAGGCCTCCAATCAACTAGCAAAGCCACAGCACAGATCATCAATCATCATCGGCCCTTGCCCACCTCCATCTCACCGCCTTCCAAACCAATCGATCAAAGCTCGGATAGAAGCTTGATCTTGGCTTTAAAGTTCCTCCGATCAACTAGCCGAGCCATAGCACAGTTCGTCAATCATCATCGGCCCTTCGCCCACAAAAATCTCGCCGCCTTCCAAACCGTTCGAAGAAAGTTCAATGAGCAGCTTGATCTCGGTGTTTGAGAGGCCTCCGATCAACTAGCCGAGCCGTAGCACGGATGCGTCAATCATTGGCCCTTCGCCCACCTCAATCTCGCCGCCTATGAAACCAATCGAACAAAGCCCGGAGAGTAGCTCAATCAATGTGTTTGAGAGGCCTCCAATCAACTAGCAAAGCCGCAACACAGATCATCAATCATCATCGGCCCTTGCCCACCTTAATCTCGCCGCCTTCCAAACCAATCGATCAAAGCTCGGATAGAAGCTTGATCTTGGCGTTTAAAGTTCCTCCGATCAACTAGCCGAGCCATAGCACAGTTCGTCAATCATCATCAGCCCTTCGCCCACAAAAATCTCGCTGCCTTCCGAACCGTTCGAAGAAAGTTCAATGAGCAGCTTGATCTTGGTGTTTGAGAGGCCTCCGATCAACTAGCCGAGCCGTAGCACGGATGCGTCAATCATTGGCCCTTCGCCCACCTCAATCTCACCGCCTATGAAACCAATCGAACAAAGCCCGGAGAGTAGCTCAATCAATGTGCTTGAGAGGCCTCCAATCAACTAGCAAAGCCACAACACAGATCATCAATCATCATCGGCCCTTGCCCACCTCCATCTCGCCGCCTTCCTAACCAATCGATCAAAGCTCGGATAGAAGCTTGATCTTGGCTTTAAAGTTCCTCCGATCAACTAGCCGAGCCATAGCACAGTTGGTCAATCATCATCGGCCCATCGCCCACAAAAATCTCACCGCGTTCCAAAGCATTCGAACGAAGTTCAATGAGCAGCTTGATCTCAGTGTTTGAGAGGCCTCCAATCAACTAGCCGAGCCGTAGCACGGATGCGTCAATCATCGGCCCTTCGCCCACCTCAATCTCGCTGCCTATGAAACCAATCGAACAAAGCCCGGAAAGTAGCTCAATCAATGTGTTTGAGAGGCCTCCAATTAACTAGCAAAGCCACAACACAGATCATCAATCATCATCGGCCCTTGCCCGCCTCAATCTCGCCGCCTTCCAAACCAATCGATCAAAGCTCGGAGAGAAGCTTGATCTTGGTGTTTGAGAGTTCCTCCGATCAACTAGCCGAGCCATAGCACAGTTCGTCAATCATCATCGGCCCTTCTCGCCGCCTACCATTCCAATCGGGACAAGGTTCAATGAGCAGCTTGATCTCGGTGTTTGAGAGGCCTCCGATCAACTAGCCGAGCCGTAGCACGGATGCGTCAATCATTGGCCCTTCACCCACCTCAATCTCACCGCCTACCAAACCAACCGAACTAGCTCGGAGAGCAGCTCGATCTAGGTGTTTGAGAGGCCTCCGATCAACTAGCCGAGCCGGCCCCAGCACGGATGCGTCAATCATCGGCCCTTCGCCCACCACAATCTCGCCACCTTCCAAACCAATCGGGACAAGGTTCAGTGAGCAACGGTCTCGATGTTTGAGAGGCCTCCGATCAACTAGCCGAGCCTTAGCACGGATGCGTCAATCATCGGCCTTTCGCCCACTACAATCTCGCAGCCCACCAAACCAATTGAACAACCCGCTCGCAGAGCAGCTCGATCTAGGTGTTTGAGAGGCCTCCGATCAACTAGCCATACCATAGCATGCATCGTCAATCATCATCGGCCCTTCGCCCACAAAAATCTCACTACCTACGAAACGTTACCGCAAAGCCACTTGTTCGTGGAGTTCCTCTTCCCTCGACCACTCTGGGCCGTCGGATTTCCTCCATGGCTAAACGGGGATTTTTACCGCTGAGTGCATCACGTCTTTTTTATATTACGAACTACGATTAGTTCGTAAAAATATATATCAAAAATTCGGACTTCGGACTAGACATGAGCTCCCCCGGCCACCTATCACCTGGTGCGGATCCCAAGCAAGCCCCAAGGCAGCTGGCCATCGCTGCTCAGGACTCACCCTTCCCCTATAGAGGCTTATTTAGCCAATCTTAGTTATCTTGAGTGAACCCTCAAGTTGCAGTAACATAATAATGGCCTTTTTTTGTAAAATATAATATAAAGTATGTTATGTAAATATGAATTTGAGTTGATTATAGTGTAAATATTAGTGGGTAAATTTTTTTTTTCGAAAAATATCACTTTTTTGTATTTTAATAATTAAAAAAGGGGAAAAATGGGGAAAAATAGGGGAAAAATAGGGG
>CM048670.1:21407116-21409616 GCA_026401315.1 Dysphania ambrosioides
AACTAGCAAAGCCACAGCACAGATCATCAATCATCATCGGCCCTTGCCCACCTCCATCTCACCGCCTTCCAAACCAATCGATCAAAGCTCGGATAGAAGCTTGATCTTGGCTTTAAAGTTCCTCCGATCAACTAGCCGAGCCATAGCACAGTTCGTCAATCATCATCGGCCCTTCGCCCACAAAAATCTCGCCGCCTTCCAAACCGTTCGAAGAAAGTTCAATGAGCAGCTTGATCTCGGTGTTTGAGAGGCCTCCGATCAACTAGCCGAGCCGTAGCACGGATGCGTCAATCATTGGCCCTTCGCCCACCTCAATCTCGCCGCCTATGAAACCAATCGAACAAAGCCCGGAGAGTAGCTCAATCAATGTGTTTGAGAGGCCTCCAATCAACTAGCAAAGCCACAACACAGATCATCAATCATCATCGGCCCTTGCCCACCTTAATCTCGCCGCCTTCCAAACCAATCGATCAAAGCTCGGATAGAAGCTTGATCTTGGCGTTTAAAGTTCCTCCGATCAACTAGCCGAGCCATAGCACAGTTCGTCAATCATCATCAGCCCTTCGCCCACAAAAATCTCGCTGCCTTCCGAACCGTTCGAAGAAAGTTCAATGAGCAGCTTGATCTTGGTGTTTGAGAGGCCTCCGATCAACTAGCCGAGCCGTAGCACGGATGCGTCAATCATTGGCCCTTCGCCCACCTCAATCTCACCGCCTATGAAACCAATCGAACAAAGCCCGGAGAGTAGCTCAATCAATGTGCTTGAGAGGCCTCCAATCAACTAGCAAAGCCACAACACAGATCATCAATCATCATCGGCCCTTGCCCACCTCCATCTCGCCGCCTTCCTAACCAATCGATCAAAGCTCGGATAGAAGCTTGATCTTGGCTTTAAAGTTCCTCCGATCAACTAGCCGAGCCATAGCACAGTTCGTCAATCATCATCGGCCCATCGCCCACAAAAATCTCACCGCGTTCCAAAGCATTCGAACGAAGTTCAATGAGCAGCTTGATCTCAGTGTTTGAGAGGCCTCCAATCAACTAGCCGAGCCGTAGCACGGATGCGTCAATCATCGGCCCTTCGCCCACCTCAATCTCGCTGCCTATGAAACCAATCGAACAAAGCCCGGAAAGTAGCTCAATCAATGTGTTTGAGAGGCCTCCAATTAACTAGCAAAGCCACAACACAGATCATCAATCATCATCGGCCCTTGCCCGCCTCAATCTCGCCGCCTTCCAAACCAATCGATCAAAGCTCGGAGAGAAGCTTGATCTTGGTGTTTGAGAGTTCCTCCGATCAACTAGCCGAGCCATAGCACAGTTCGTCAATCATCATCGGCCCTTCTCGCCGCCTACCATTCCAATCGGGACAAGGTTCAATGAGCAGCTTGATCTCGGTGTTTGAGAGGCCTCCGATCAACTAGCCGAGCCGTAGCACGGATGCGTCAATCATTGGCCCTTCACCCACCTCAATCTCACCGCCTACCAAACCAACCGAACTAGCTCGGAGAGCAGCTCGATCTAGGTGTTTGAGAGGCCTCCGATCAACTAGCCGAGCCGGCCCCAGCACGGATGCGTCAATCATCGGCCCTTCGCCCACCACAATCTCGCCACCTTCCAAACCAATCGGGACAAGGTTCAGTGAGCAACGGTCTCGATGTTTGAGAGGCCTCCGATCAACTAGCCGAGCCTTAGCACGGATGCGTCAATCATCGGCCTTTCGCCCACTACAATCTCGCAGCCCACCAAACCAATTGAACAACCCGCTCGCAGAGCAGCTCGATCTAGGTGTTTGAGAGGCCTCCGATCAACTAGCCATACCATAGCATGCATCGTCAATCATCATCGGCCCTTCGCCCACAAAAATCTCACTACCTACGAAACGTTACCGCAAAGCCACTTGTTCGTGGAGTTCCTCTTCCCTCGACCACTCTGGGCCGTCGGATTTCCTCCATGGCTAAACGGGGATTTTTACCGCTGAGTGCATCACGTCTTTTTTATATTACGAACTACGATTAGTTCGTAAAAATATATATCAAAAATTCGGACTTCGGACTAGACATGAGCTCCCCCGGCCACCTATCACCTGGTGCGGATCCCAAGCAAGCCCCAAGGCAGCTGTCCATCGCTGCTCAGGACTCACCCTTCCCCTATAGAGGCTTATTTAGCCAATCTTAGTTATCTTGAGTGAACCCTCAAGTTGCAGTAACATAATAATGGCCTTTTTTTGTAAAATATAATATAAAGTATGTTATGTAAATATGAATTTGAGTTGATTATAGTGTAAATATTAGTGGGTAAATTTTTTTTTTCGAAAAATATCACTTTTTTGTATTTTAATAATTAAAAAAGGGGAAAAATGGGGAAAAATAGGGGAAAAATAGGGGAAAATAGGGAAAAATAGGGAAAAATAGGGGAAAATATGGGAAAAATATTTTGAATCTAATAGAGGTGTTTTTGGTAACAACTTGCAACTTTTGGTCCCTCAAACATCCCGAAA
>CM048670.1:21417116-21419616 GCA_026401315.1 Dysphania ambrosioides
GTTTGAGAGTTCCTCCGACCAACTAGCCGAGCCATAGCACAGTTCGTCAACCATCATCGGCCCTTCGCCCACAAAAATCTCGCCGCTTTCCGAGCCGTTCAAACAAAGTTCAATGAGCAGCTTGATCTCGGTGTTTGAGAGGCCTCCGATCAACTAGCCGAGCCGTAGCACGGATGCGTCAATCATCAACCCTTCGCCCACCTCAATCTCGCCGCCTATGAAACCAATCGAACAAAGCCCGAAGAGTAGCTCAATCAATGCGTTTGAGAGGCCTCCAATCAACTAGCAAAGCCACAGCACAGATCATCAATCATCATCGGCCCTTGCCCACCTCCATCTCACCGCCTTCCAAACCAATCGATCAAAGCTCGGATAGAAGCTTGATCTTGGCTTTAAAGTTCCTCCGATCAACTAGCCGAGCCATAGCACAGTTCGTCAATCATCATCGGCCCTTCGCCCACAAAAATCTCGCCGCCTTCCAAACCGTTCGAAGAAAGTTCAATGAGCAGCTTGATCTCGGTGTTTGAGAGGCCTCCGATCAACTAGCCGAGCCGTAGCACGGATGCGTCAATCATTGGCCCTTCGCCCACCTCAATCTCGCCGCCTATGAAACCAATCGAACAAAGCCCGGAGAGTAGCTCAATCAATGTGTTTGAGAGGCCTCCAATCAACTAGCAAAGCCACAACACAGATCATCAATCATCATCGGCCCTTGCCCACCTTAATCTCGCCGCCTTCCAAACCAATCGATCAAAGCTCGGATAGAAGCTTGATCTTGGCGTTTAAAGTTCCTCCGATCAACTAGCCGAGCCATAGCACAGTTCGTCAATCATCATCAGCCCTTCGCCCACAAAAATCTCGCTGCCTTCCGAACCGTTCGAAGAAAGTTCAATGAGCAGCTTGATCTTGGTGTTTGAGAGGCCTCCGATCAACTAGCCGAGCCGTAGCACGGATGCGTCAATCATTGGCCCTTCGCCCACCTCAATCTCACCGCCTATGAAACCAATCGAACAAAGCCCGGAGAGTAGCTCAATCGATGTGCTTGAGAGGCCTCCAATCAACTAGCAAAGCCACAACACAGATCATCAATCATCATCGGCCCTTGCCCACCTCCATCTCGCCGCCTTCCTAACCAATCGATCAAAGCTCGGATAGAAGCTTGATCTTGGCTTTAAAGTTCCTCCGATCAACTAGCCGAGCCATAGCACAGTTCGTCAATCATCATCGGCCCATCGCCCACAAAAATCTCACCGCGTTCCAAAGCATTCGAACGAAGTTCAATGAGCAGCTTGATCTCAGTGTTTGAGAGGCCTCCAATCAACTAGCCGAGCCGTAGCACGGATGCGTCAATCATCGGCCCTTCGCCCACCTCAATCTCGCTGCCTATGAAACCAATCGAACAAAGCCCGGAAAGTAGCTCAATCAATGTGTTTGAGAGGCCTCCAATTAACTAGCAAAGCCACAACACAGATCATCAATCATCATCGGCCCTTGCCCGCCTCAATCTCGCCGCCTTCCAAACCAATCGATCAAAGCTCGGAGAGAAGCTTGATCTTGGTGTTTGAGAGTTCCTCCGATCAACTAGCCGAGCCATAGCACAGTTCGTCAATCATCATCGGCCCTTCTCGCCGCCTACCATTCCAATCGGGACAAGGTTCAATGAGCAGCTTGATCTCGGTGTTTGAGAGGCCTCCGATCAACTAGCCGAGCCGTAGCACGGATGCGTCAATCATTGGCCCTTCACCCACCTCAATCTCACCGCCTACCAAACCAACCGAACTAGCTCGGAGAGCAGCTCGATCTAGGTGTTTGAGAGGCCTCCGATCAACTAGCCGAGCCGGCCCCAGCACGGATGCGTCAATCATCGGCCCTTCGCCCACCACAATCTCGCCACCTTCCAAACCAATCGGGACAAGGTTCAGTGAGCAACGGTCTCGATGTTTGAGAGGCCTCCGATCAACTAGCCGAGCCTTAGCACGGATGCGTCAATCATCGGCCTTTCGCCCACTACAATCTCGCAGCCCACCAAACCAATTGAACAACCCGCTCGCAGAGCAGCTCGATCTAGGTGTTTGAGAGGCCTCCGATCAACTAGCCATACCATAGCATGCATCGTCAATCATCATCGGCCCTTCGCCCACAAAAATCTCACTACCTACGAAACGTTACCGCAAAGCCACTTGTTCGTGGAGTTCCTCTTCCCTCGACCACTCTGGGCCGTCGGATTTCCTCCATGGCTAAACGGGGATTTTTACCGCTGAGTGCATCACGTCTTTTTTATATTACGAACTACGATTAGTTCGTAAAAATATATATCAAAAATTCGGACTTCGGACTAGACATGAGCTCCCCCGGCCACCTATCACCTGGTGCGGATCCCAAGCAAGCCCCAAGGCAGCTGGCCATCGCTGCTCAGGACTCACCCTTCCCCTATAGAGGCTTATTTAGCCAATCTTAGTTATCTTGAGTGAACCCTCAAGTTGCAGTAACATAATAATGG
>CM048670.1:21529616-21532116 GCA_026401315.1 Dysphania ambrosioides
CCCGAAGAGTAGCTCAATCAATGCGTTTGAGAGGCCTCCAATCAACTAGCAAAGCCACAGCACAGATCATCAATCATCATCGGCCCTTGCCCACCTCCATCTCACCGCCTTCCAAACCAATCGATCAAAGCTCGGATAGAAGCTTGATCTTGGCTTTAAAGTTCCTCCGATCAACTAGCCGAGCCATAGCACAGTTCGTCAATCATCATCGGCCCTTCGCCCACAAAAATCTCGCCGCCTTCCAAACCGTTCGAAGAAAGTTCAATGAGCAGCTTGATCTCGGTGTTTGAGAGGCCTCCGATCAACTAGCCGAGCCGTAGCACGGATGCGTCAATCATTGGCCCTTCGCCCACCTCAATCTCGCCGCCTATGAAACCAATCGAACAAAGCCCGGAGAGTAGCTCAATCAATGTGTTTGAGAGGCCTCCAATCAACTAGCAAAGCCACAACACAGATCATCAATCATCATCGGCCCTTGCCCACCTTAATCTCGCCGCCTTCCAAACCAATCGATCAAAGCTCGGATAGAAGCTTGATCTTGGCG
This sequence comes from Dysphania ambrosioides, assembly GCA_026401315.1. Taxonomy (NCBI): domain Eukaryota; kingdom Viridiplantae; phylum Streptophyta; class Magnoliopsida; order Caryophyllales; family Amaranthaceae; genus Dysphania; species Dysphania ambrosioides. The sequence goes on from CM048670.1 coordinate 21,530,161, forward strand.
TTTAAAGTTCCTCCGATCAACTAGCCGAGCCATAGCACAGTTCGTCAATCATCATCAGCCCTTCGCCCACAAAAATCTCGCTGCCTTCCGAACCGTTCGAAGAAAGTTCAATGAGCAGCTTGATCTTGGTGTTTGAGAGGCCTCCGATCAACTAGCCGAGCCGTAGCACGGATGCGTCAATCATTGGCCCTTCGCCCACCTCAATCTCACCGCCTATGAAACCAATCGAACAAAGCCCGGAGAGTAGCTCAATCAATGTGCTTGAGAGGCCTCCAATCAACTAGCAAAGCCACAACACAGATCATCAATCATCATCGGCCCTTGCCCACCTCCATCTCGCCGCCTTCCTAACCAATCGATCAAAGCTCGGATAGAAGCTTGATCTTGGCTTTAAAGTTCCTCCGATCAACTAGCCGAGCCATAGCACAGTTCGTCAATCATCATCGGCCCATCGCCCACAAAAATCTCACCGCGTTCCAAAGCATTCGAACGAAGTTCAATGAGCAGCTTGATCTCAGTGTTTGAGAGGCCTCCAATCAACTAGCCGAGCCGTAGCACGGATGCGTCAATCATCGGCCCTTCGCCCACCTCAATCTCGCTGCCTATGAAACCAATCGAACAAAGCCCGGAAAGTAGCTCAATCAATGTGTTTGAGAGGCCTCCAATTAACTAGCAAAGCCACAACACAGATCATCAATCATCATCGGCCCTTGCCCGCCTCAATCTCGCCGCCTTCCAAACCAATCGATCAAAGCTCGGAGAGAAGCTTGATCTTGGTGTTTGAGAGTTCCTCCGATCAACTAGCCGAGCCATAGCACAGTTCGTCAATCATCATCGGCCCTTCTCGCCGCCTACCATTCCAATCGGGACAAGGTTCAATGAGCAGCTTGATCTCGGTGTTTGAGAGGCCTCCGATCAACTAGCCGAGCCGTAGCACGGATGCGTCAATCATTGGCCCTTCACCCACCTCAATCTCACCGCCTACCAAACCAACCGAACTAGCTCGGAGAGCAGCTCGATCTAGGTGTTTGAGAGGCCTCCGATCAACTAGCCGAGCCGGCCCCAGCACGGATGCGTCAATCATCGGCCCTTCGCCCACCACAATCTCGCCACCTTCCAAACCAATCGGGACAAGGTTCAGTGAGCAACGGTCTCGATGTTTGAGAGGCCTCCGATCAACTAGCCGAGCCTTAGCACGGATGCGTCAATCATCGGCCTTTCGCCCACTACAATCTCGCAGCCCACCAAACCAATTGAACAACCCGCTCGCAGAGCAGCTCGATCTAGGTGTTTGAGAGGCCTCCGATCAACTAGCCATACCATAGCATGCATCGTCAATCATCATCGGCCCTTCGCCCACAAAAATCTCACTACCTACGAAACGTTACCGCAAAGCCACTTGTTCGTGGAGTTCCTCTTCCCTCGACCACTCTGGGCCGTCGGATTTCCTCCATGGCTAAACGGGGATTTTTACCGCTGAGTGCATCACGTCTTTTTTATATTACGAACTACGATTAGTTCGTAAAAATATATATCAAAAATTCGGACTTCGGACTAGACATGAGCTCCCCCGGCCACCTATCACCTGGTGCGGATCCCAAGCAAGCCCCAAGGCAGCTGGCCATCGCTGCTCAGGACTCACCCTTCCCCTATAGAGGCTTATTTAGCCAATCTTAGTTATCTTGAGTGAACCCTCAAGTTGCAGTAACATAATAATGGCCTTTTTTTGTAAAATATAATATAAAGTATGTTATGTAAATATGAATTTGAGTTGATTATAGTGTAAATATTAGTGGGTAAATTTTTTTTTTCGAAAAATATCACTTTTTTGTATTTTAATAATTAAAAAAGGGGAAAAATGGGGAAAAATAGGGGAAAAATAGGGGAAAATAGGGAAAAATAGGGAAAAATAGGGGAAAATATGGGAAAAATATTTTGAATCTAATAGAGGTGTTT
>CM048670.1:21539616-21542116 GCA_026401315.1 Dysphania ambrosioides
ACCAATCGATCAAAGCTCGAAGAGAAGCTTGATCTTGGTGTTTGAGAGTTCCTCCGACCAACTAGCCGAGCCATAGCACAGTTCGTCAACCATCATCGGCCCTTCGCCCACAAAAATCTCGCCGCTTTCCGAGCCGTTCAAACAAAGTTCAATGAGCAGCTTGATCTCGGTGTTTGAGAGGCCTCCGATCAACTAGCCGAGCCGTAGCACGGATGCGTCAATCATCAACCCTTCGCCCACCTCAATCTCGCCGCCTATGAAACCAATCGAACAAAGCCCGAAGAGTAGCTCAATCAATGCGTTTGAGAGGCCTCCAATCAACTAGCAAAGCCACAGCACAGATCATCAATCATCATCGGCCCTTGCCCACCTCCATCTCACCGCCTTCCAAACCAATCGATCAAAGCTCGGATAGAAGCTTGATCTTGGCTTTAAAGTTCCTCCGATCAACTAGCCGAGCCATAGCACAGTTCGTCAATCATCATCGGCCCTTCGCCCACAAAAATCTCGCCGCCTTCCAAACCGTTCGAAGAAAGTTCAATGAGCAGCTTGATCTCGGTGTTTGAGAGGCCTCCGATCAACTAGCCGAGCCGTAGCACGGATGCGTCAATCATTGGCCCTTCGCCCACCTCAATCTCGCCGCCTATGAAACCAATCGAACAAAGCCCGGAGAGTAGCTCAATCAATGTGTTTGAGAGGCCTCCAATCAACTAGCAAAGCCACAACACAGATCATCAATCATCATCGGCCCTTCCCCACCTTAATCTCGCCGCCTTCCAAACCAATCGATCAAAGCTCGGATAGAAGCTTGATCTTGGCGTTTAAAGTTCCTCCGATCAACTAGCCGAGCCATAGCACAATTCGTCAATCATCATCAGCCCTTCGCCCACAAAAATCTCGCTGCCTTCCGAACCGTTCGAAGAAAGTTCAATGAGCAGCTTGATCTTGGTGTTTGAGAGGCCTCCGATCAACTAGCCGAGCCGTAGCACGGATGCGTCAATCATTGGCCCTTCGCCCACCTCAATCTCACCGCCTATGAAACCAATCGAACAAAGCCCGGAGAGTAGCTCAATCAATGTGCTTGAGAGGCCTCCAATCAACTAGCAAAGCCACAACACAGATCATCAATCATCATCGGCCCTTGCCCACCTCCATCTCGCCGCCTTCCTAACCAATCGATCAAAGCTCGGATAGAAGCTTGATCTTGGCTTTAAAGTTCCTCCGATCAACTAGCTGTGCCATAGCACAGTTCGTCAATCATCATCGGCCCATCGCCCACAAAAATCTCACCGCGTTCCAAAGCATTCGAACGAAGTTCAATGAGCAGCTTGATCTCAGTGTTTGAGAGGCCTCCAATCAACTAGCCGAGCCGTAGCACGGATGCGTCAATCATCGGCCCTTCGCCCACCTCAATCTCGCTGCCTATGAAACCAATCGAACAAAGCCCGGAAAGTAGCTCAATCAATGTGTTTGAGAGGCCTCCAATTAACTAGCAAAGCCACAACACAGATCATCAATCATCATCGGCCCTTGCCCGCCTCAATCTCGCCGCCTTCCAAACCAATCGATCAAAGCTCGGAGAGAAGCTTGATCTTGGTGTTTGAGAGTTCCTCCGATCAACTAGCCGAGCCATAGCACAGTTCGTCAATCATCATCGGCCCTTCTCGCCGCCTACCATTCCAATCGGGACAAGGTTCAATGAGCAGCTTGATCTCGGTGTTTGAGAGGCCTCCGATCAACTAGCCGAGCCGTAGCACGGATGCGTCAATCATTGGCCCTTCACCCACCTCAATCTCACCGCCTACCAAACCAACCGAACTAGCTCGGAGAGCAGCTCGATCTAGGTGTTTGAGAGGCCTCCGATCAACTAGCCGAGCCGGCCCCAGCACGGATGCGTCAATCATCGGCCCTTCGCCCACCACAATCTCGCCACCTTCCAAACCAATCGGGACAAGGTTCAGTGAGCAACGGTCTCGATGTTTGAGAGGCCTCCGATCAACTAGCCGAGCCTTAGCACGGATGCGTCAATCATCGGCCTTTCGCCCACTACAATCTCGCAGCCCACCAAACCAATTGAACAACCCGCTCGCAGAGCAGCTCGATCTAGGTGTTTGAGAGGCCTCCGATCAACTAGCCATACCATAGCATGCATCGTCAATCATCATCGGCCCTTCGCCCACAAAAATCTCACTACCTACGAAACGTTACCGCAAAGCCACTTGTTCGTGGAGTTCCTCTTCCCTCGACCACTCTGGGCCGTCGGATTTCCTCCATGGCTAAACGGGGATTTTTACCGCTGAGTGCATCACGTCTTTTTTATATTACGAACTACGATTAGTTCGTAAAAATATATATCAAAAATTCGGACTTCGGACTAGACATGAGCTCCCCCGGCCACCTATCACCTGGTGCGGATCCCAAGCAAGCCCCAAGGCAGCTGGCCATCGCTGCTCAGGACTCACCCTTCCCCTATAGAGGCTTATTTAGCCAATCTTAGTTA
>CM048670.1:21612116-21614616 GCA_026401315.1 Dysphania ambrosioides
AGCTTGATCTCGGTGTTTGAGAGGCCTCCGATCAACTAGCCGAGCCGTAGCACGGATGCGTCAATCATTGGCCCTTCGCCCACCTCAATCTCGCCGCCTATGAAACCAATCGAACAAAGCTCGGAGAGTAGCTCAATCAATGTGATTGAGAGGCCTCCAATCAACTAGCAAAGCCACAACACAGATCATCAATCATCATCAGCCCTTGCCCACCTTAATCTCGCCGCCTTCCAAACCAATCGATCAAAGCTCGGATAGAAGCTTGATCTTGGCGTTTAAAGTTCCTCCGATCAACTAGCCGAGCCATAGCACAGTTCGTCAATCATCATCAGCCCTTCGCCCACAAAAATCTCGCTGCCTTCCGAACCGTTCGAAGAAAGTTCAATGAGCAGCTTGATCTTGGTGTTTGAGAGGCCTCCGATCAACTAGCCGAGCCGTAGCACGGATGCGTCAATCATTGGCCCTTCGCCCACCTCAATCTCACCGCCTATGAAACCAATCGAACAAAGCCCGGAGAGTAGCTCAATCAATGTGCTTGAGAGGCCTCCAATCAACTAGCAAAGCCACAACACAGATCATCAATCATCATCGGCCCTTGCCCACCTCCATCTCGCCGCCTTCCTAACCAATCGATCAAAGCTCGGATAGAAGCTTGATCTTGGCTTTAAAGTTCCTCCGATCAACTAGCCGAGCCATAGCACAGTTCGTCAATCATCATCGGCCCATCGCCCACAAAAATCTCACCGCGTTCCAAAGCATTCGAACGAAGTTCAATGAGCAGCTTGATCTCAGTGTTTGAGAGGCCTCCAATCAACTAGCCGAGCCGTAGCACGGATGCGTCAATCATCGGCCCTTCGCCCACCTCAATCTCGCTGCCTATGAAACCAATCGAACAAAGCCCGGAAAGTAGCTCAATCAATGTGTTTGAGAGGCCTCCAATTAACTAGCAAAGCCACAACACAGATCATCAATCATCATCGGCCCTTGCCCGCCTCAATCTCGCCGCCTTCCAAACCAATCGATCAAAGCTCGGAGAGAAGCTTGATCTTGGTGTTTGAGAGTTCCTCCGATCAACTAGCCGAGCCATAGCACAGTTCGTCAATCATCATCGGCCCTTCTCGCCGCCTACCATTCCAATCGGGACAAGGTTCAATGAGCAGCTTGATCTCGGTGTTTGAGAGGCCTCCGATCAACTAGCCGAGCCGTAGCACGGATGCGTCAATCATTGGCCCTTCACCCACCTCAATCTCACCGCCTACCAAACCAACCGAACTAGCTCGGAGAGCAGCTCGATCTAGGTGTTTGAGAGGCCTCCGATCAACTAGCCGAGCCGGCCCCAGCACGGATGCGTCAATCATCGGCCCTTCGCCCACCACAATCTCGCCACCTTCCAAACCAATCGGGACAAGGTTCAGTGAGCAACGGTCTCGATGTTTGAGAGGCCTCCGATCAACTAGCCGAGCCTTAGCACGGATGCGTCAATCATCGGCCTTTCGCCCACTACAATCTCGCAGCCCACCAAACCAGTTGAACAACCCGCTCGCAGAGCAGCTCAATCTAGGTGTTTGAGAGGCCTCCGATCAACTAGCCATACCATAGCATGCATCGTCAATCATCATCGGCCCTTCGCCCACAAAAATCTCACTACCTACGAAACGTTACCGCAAAGCCACTTGTTCGTGGAGTTCCTCTTCCCTCGACCACTCTGGGCCGTCGGATTTCCTCCATGGCTAAACGGGGATTTTTACCGCTGAGTGCATCACGTCTTTTTTATATTACGAACTACGATTAGTTCGTTAAAATATATATCAAAAATTCGGACTTCGGACTAGACATGAGCTCCCCCGGCCACCTATCACCTGGTGCGGATCCCAAGCAAGCCCCAAGGCAGCTGGCCATCGCTGCTCAGGACTCACCCTTCCCCTATAGAGGCTTATTTAGCCAATCTTAGTTATCTTAAGTAAACCCTCAAGTTGCAGTAACATAATAATGGCCTTTTTTTGTAAAATATAATATAAAGTATGTTATGTAAATATGAATTTGAGTTGATTATAGTGTAAATATTAGTGGGTAAATTTTTTTTTTCAAAAAATATCACTTTTTTGTATTTTAATAATTAAAAAAGGGGAAAAATGGGGAAAAATAGGGGAAAAATAGGGGAAAATAGGGAAAAATAGGGAAAAATAGGGGAAAATATGGGAAAAATATTTTGAATCTAATAGAGGTGTTTTTGGAAACAACTTGCAACTTTTGGTCCCTCAAACATCCCGAAATCCCACGAAATTGCTAATCCATTCAATGGGAAGCCACTCAATAGTAATATTTGGAACATCACAACTTGGAATTTTTGATTGTGTAGGAACTCAAAGTATAGGGGTCCTTTTTATGTCCTATGTAGCTTGGTTATGAACGCCAATTTCAGTAGATTCATTCTCTCTCCCTAGAAGGCTCGGAAATTGGTTTTCAATGCTTCACTAGATACTTCGCTTCATATTGGGTC
>CM048670.1:21622116-21624616 GCA_026401315.1 Dysphania ambrosioides
CTTGATCTCGGTGTTTGAGAGGCCTCCGATCAACTAGCCGAGCCGTAGCACGGATGCGTCAATCATCAACCCTTCGCCCACCTCAATCTCGCCGCCTATGAAACCAATCGAACAAAGCCCGAAGAGTAGCTCAATCAATGTGTTTGAGAGGCCTCCAATCAACTAGCAAAGCCACAGCACAGATCATCAATCATCATCGGCCCTTGCCCACCTCCATCTCACCGCCTTCCAAACCAATCGATCAAAGCTCGGATAGAAGCTTGATCTTGGCGTTTAAAGTTCCTCCGATAAACTAGCCGAGCCATAGCACAGTTCGTCAATCATCATCGGCCCTTCGCCCACAAAAATCTCGCCGCCTTCCGAACCGTTCGAAGAAAGTTCAATGAGCAGCTTGATCTCGGTGTTTGAGAGGCCTCCGATCAACTAGCCGAGCCGTAGCACGGATGCGTCAATCATTGGCCCTTCGCCCACCTCAATCTCGCCGCCTATGAAACCAATCGAACAAAGCTCGGAGAGTAGCTCAATCAATGTGATTGAGAGGCCTCCAATCAACTAGCAAAGCCACAACACAGATCATCAATCATCATCGGCCCTTGCCCACCTTAATCTCGCCGCCTTCCAAACCAATCGATCAAAGCTCGGATAGAAGCTTGATCTTGGCGTTTAAAGTTCCTCCGATCAACTAGCCGAGCCATAGCACAGTTCGTCAATCATCATCAGCCCTTCGCCCACAAAAATCTCGCTGCCTTCCGAACCGTTCGAAGAAAGTTCAATGAGCAGCTTGATCTTGGTGTTTGAGAGGCCTCCGATCAACTAGCCGAGCCGTAGCACGGATGCGTCAATCATTGGCCCTTCGCCCACCTCAATCTCACCGCCTATGAAACCAATCGAACAAAGCCCGGAGAGTAGCTCAATCAATGTGCTTGAGAGGCCTCCAATCAACTAGCAAAGCCACAACACAGATCATCAATCATCATCGGCCCTTGCCCACCTCCATCTCGCCGCCTTCCTAACCAATCGATCAAAGCTCGGATAGAAGCTTGATCTTGGCTTTAAAGTTCCTCCGATCAACTAGCCGAGCCATAGCACAGTTCGTCAATCATCATCGGCCCATCGCCCACAAAAATCTCACCGCGTTCCAAAGCATTCGAACGAAGTTCAATGAGCAGCTTGATCTCAGTGTTTGAGAGGCCTCCAATCAACTAGCCGAGCCGTAGCACGGATGCGTCAATCATCGGCCCTTCGCCCACCTCAATCTCGCTGCCTATGAAACCAATCGAACAAAGCCCGGAAAGTAGCTCAATCAATGTGTTTGAGAGGCCTCCAATTAACTAGCAAAGCCACAACACAGATCATCAATCATCATCGGCCCTTGCCCGCCTCAATCTCGCCGCCTTCCAAACCAATCGATCAAAGCTCGGAGAGAAGCTTGATCTTGGTGTTTGAGAGTTCCTCCGATCAACTAGCCGAGCCATAGCACAGTTCGTCAATCATCATCGGCCCTTCTCGCCGCCTACCATTCCAATCGGGACAAGGTTCAATGAGCAGCTTGATCTCGGTGTTTGAGAGGCCTCCGATCAACTAGCCGAGCCGTAGCACGGATGCGTCAATCATTGGCCCTTCACCCACCTCAATCTCACCGCCTACCAAACCAACCGAACTAGCTCGGAGAGCAGCTCGATCTAGGTGTTTGAGAGGCCTCCGATCAACTAGCCGAGCCGGCCCCAGCACGGATGCGTCAATCATCGGCCCTTCGCCCACCACAATCTCGCCACCTTCCAAACCAATCGGGACAAGGTTCAGTGAGCAACGGTCTCGATGTTTGAGAGGCCTCCGATCAACTAGCCGAGCCTTAGCACGGATGCGTCAATCATCGGCCTTTCGCCCACTACAATCTCGCAGCCCACCAAACCAGTTGAACAACCCGCTCGCAGAGCAGCTCAATCTAGGTGTTTGAGAGGCCTCCGATCAACTAGCCATACCATAGCATGCATCGTCAATCATCATCGGCCCTTCGCCCACAAAAATCTCACTACCTACGAAACGTTACCGCAAAGCCACTTGTTCGTGGAGTTCCTCTTCCCTCGACCACTCTGGGCCGTCGGATTTCCTCCATGGCTAAACGGGGATTTTTACCGCTGAGTGCATCACGTCTTTTTTATATTACGAACTACGATTAGTTCGTTAAAATATATATCAAAAATTCGGACTTCGGACTAGACATGAGCTCCCCCGGCCACCTATCACCTGGTGCGGATCCCAAGCAAGCCCCAAGGCAGCTGGCCATCACTGCTCAGGACTCACCCTTCCCCTATAGAGGCTTATTTAGCCAATCTTAGTTATCTTAAGTAAACCCTCAAGTTGCAGTAACATAATAATGGCCTTTTTTTGTAAAATATAATATAAAGTATGTTATGTAAATATGAATTTGAGTTGATTATAGTGTAAATATTAGTGGGTAAATTTTTTTTTTCAAAAAATATCACTTTTTTGTATTTTA
>CM048670.1:21694616-21732116 GCA_026401315.1 Dysphania ambrosioides
TTGGCCCTTTGCCCACCTCAATCTCGCTGCCTTCCAAACCAATCGATTAAAGCTCGGATAGAAGCTTGATCTTGGTGTTTAAAGTTCCTCCGATCAACTAGCCGAGCCATAGCACAGTTCGTCAATCATCATCAGCCCTTCGCCCACAAAAATCTCGCCGCCTTCTAAACCCTTCGAACAAAGATCAATAAGCAGCTTGATCTCGGTGTTTGAGAGGCCTCCGATCAACTAGCCGAACCGTAGCACGGATGCGTCAATCATTGGCCCTTCGCCAACCTCAATCTCGCCGCCTATGAAACCAATCGAACAAAGCCCGGGGAGTAGCTCAATCAATGTGTTTGAGAGGCCTCCAATCAACTAGCAAAGCCACAGCACAGATCATCAATCATCATCGGCCCTTGCCCACCTCAATCTCGCCGTCTTCTAAACCAATCGATCAAAGCTCGGAGAGAAGCTTGATCTTAGTGTTTGAGAGTTCCTCCGATCAACTAGTCGAGCCATAGCACAGTTCGTCAATCATCATCGGCCCTTCGCCCACAAAAATCTCGCCGCCTTCTGAACCGTTCGAACAAAGTTCAATGAGCAGCTTGATCTCGGTGTTTGAGAGGCCTCCGATCAACTAGCCGAGCCATAGCACGGATGTGTCAATCATTGGCCCCTCGCCCACCTCAATCTCGCCGCCTATGAAACCAATCGAACAAAGCCCGGAGAGTAGCTCAATAAATGTGCGTGAGAGGCCTCCAATCAACTAGTAAAGCCACAGCACAGATCATCAATCATCATCGGCCCTTGCCCACCTCCATCTCGCCGCCTTCCAAACCAATCGATCAAAGCTCGGATAGAAGCTTGATCTTGGCGTTTAAAGTTCCTCCGTTCAACTAGCCGAGCCATAGCACAGTTCGTCAATGATCATCGGCCCGTCGCCCACAAAAAACTCGCGGCCTTCCGAAGCATTCGAACAATGTTCAATGAGCAGGTTAATCTCAGTGTTTTAGAGGCCTCCGATCAACTAGCCGAGCCGTAGCACGGATGCGTCAATCATCGGCCCTTCGCCCACCTCAATCTCGCCGCCTATGAAACCAATCGAACAAAGCCCGGAGAGTAGCTCAATCAATGTGTTTGAGAGGCCTCCAATCAACTAGCAAAGCCACAGCACAGATCATCAATCATCATCGGCCCTTGCCCGCCTCAATCTCGCCGCCTTCCAAACCAATCGATCAAAGCTCGGAGAGAAGCTTGATCTTGGTGTTTGAGAGTTCCTCCGATCAACTAGCCGAGCCACAGCACAGCTCGTCAATCATCATCGGCCCTTCTCGCTGCCTACCATTCCAATCGGGACAAGGTTCAATGAGCAGCTTGATCTCGGTGTTTGAGAGGCCTCCGATCAACTAGCCGAGCCGTAGCACGGATGCGTCAATCATTGGCCCTTCACCCACCTGAATCTCCCCGCCTACCAAACCAACTGAACTAGCTCGGAGAGCAACTCGATCTAGGTGTTTGAGAGACCTCCGGTCAACTAGCCGAGCCGGCCCCAGCACGGATGCGTCAATCATCGGCCCTTCGCCCACCACAATCTCGCCACCTTCCAAACCAATCGGGACAAGGTTCAGTGAGCAACGGTCTCGATGTTTGAGAGGCCTCCGATCAACTAGCCGAGCCTTAGCACGGATGCGTCAATCATCGGCCTTTCGCCCACTACAATCTCGCAGCCCACCAAACCAATTGAACAACCCGCTCGCAGAGCAGCTCGATCTAGGTGTTTGAGAGGCCTCCGATCAACTAGCCATACCATAGCATGCATCGTCAATCATCATCGGCCCTTCGCCCACAAAAATCTCACTACCTACGAAACGTTACTGCAAAGCCACTTGTTCGTGGAGTTCCTCTTCCCTCGACCACTCTGGGCCGTCGGATTTCCTCCATCGCTAAACGGGGATTTTTACTGCTGAGTGCATCACGTCTTTTTTATATTACGAACTACGATTAGTACGTAAAAATATATAACAAAAATTCAGACTTCGGACTAGACATGAGCTCCCCCGGCCACCTATCACCTGGTGCGGATCGTAAGAGCCCGGTATTGTTATTTATTGTCACTACCTCCCCGTGTCAGGATTGGGTAATTTGCGCGCCTGTTGCCTTCCTTGGATGTGGTAGCCTTTCTCAGGCTCCCTCTCCGGAATCGAACCCTAATTCTCCGTCACCCGTCACCACCATGGTAGGCCACTATCCTACCATCGAAAGTTGATAGGGCAGAAATTTGAATGATGTGTCGCCGGCGCAAAAGCCGTGAGATCGGTCGAGTTATCATAAATCATCAGAGCAACGAGCAGAGCCCGCGTTGACCTTTTATCTAATAAATGCGTCCCTTCCAGAAGTCGGGGTTTGGTGCATGTATTAGCTCTAGAATTACTACGGTTATCTGAGTAGCTGGTACCATCAAACAAACTATAACTGATTTAATGAGCCATTTGCAGTTTCACAGTCTAAATTAGTTCATACTTACACATGCATGGCTTAATCTTTGAGACAAGCATAGGACTACTGGCGAAAATCAATGATTTATCAAATAGCATACCATCGATAGGAATACAACACAGAAAACCAACAAATCGCATAAGGCTCAAAAGCTCTTGGCACAACCAATGAAGAGATTTATCAATCAACGGTTCGATGCACAAACATGGAGCCCGTCAATTAAATAAACCAATCACCACTCACATACATACCGTACAACTAGCCATGGCAACCAACAAATACTCCCACAACCACATTATAGCCATGAGAATACGAAGGATGCTCCAAACTAGCACCGTTCTGCGTGAAAAATTTCAAAAGCCACAAAGCATAAGGACAAACATCAGTGAACAACATGATCTGGTGTTTGAGAGGCCTCCGATCAACTAGCGGAGCCGTAGCACGGATGCGTCAATCATCGGCCCTTCACCCACAACAATCACACTGCCTACCAATCAAATAGGGACAAAGTTTGATGAGCAGCTTGATCTAGGTGTTCGAGAGGCCTCCGATCAACAAGCAAAGCCAAAGCACGGATGCGTCAATCACCGGCCCTTTGCCCACCACAATCTCGCAGCCTACCAAACCAATCGGGATGAAGTTCAGTGAGCAGCTTCATCTCGATGTTTGAGAGGCCTCCGATCAACTAGCCGAGTCATAGCACGAATGCGTCAAACATCGGCCCTTCGCCCATCACAATCTCGCTGCCTACGAAACCAATTGGGACGAAGTTCAGTAAGCAGCTTGACCTTGATGTTTGAGAGGCCTCCGATCAACTAGCCGAGCCATAGCAAGGATGCGTCAATCATCGGCCCTTCGCCCACAACAATCTCGCCGCCTACCAAACCAATTAGGACAAAGTTCAATGAGAATCTTGATCTCAGTGTTTGAGAAGCCTCCGACCAACTAGCCGAGCCATAGCATGGATGCGTCAATCATCAACCCTTTGCCCACCACAATCTCGCCGCCTACAATACCAATCGGGACAAAGCTCGGAGAGTAGCTCAATCTAGGTGTTTGAGAGGCCTCCGATCAACTAGCCGAGCCATAGCACGGATGCGTCGATCATTGGCCCTTCGCCCACCTCAATCTCGCCGCCTTCCAAAATAATCGATCAAAGCTCGGAGAGAAGCTTGATCTAGGTAGTTGAGAATCCTCCGATCAACTAGCCGAGCCATAGCAAAGTTCGTCAATCATCATCGGCCCTTCGCCCACAAAAATCTCGTCGCCTACCAAACCATTCGAACAAATTTTAATGAGCAGCTTGATCTCGATGTTTTAGAGGCCTCCGATCAACTAGCCGAGCCATAGCACGGATGCGTCAATCATCGGCCCTTCGCCCACCTCAATCTCGCCGCCTATCAAACCAATCAAAAAGCTCGGAGAGTAGCTTGATCTATGTGTTTGAGAGGCCTTTAATGAACTAGAGGAGCCACAGCACAGATCATCAATCATCATCGGCCCTTCGCCACCCTCAATCTCACTACCTTCCAAACCAATCGATCAAAGCTTAGAGAGAAGCTTGATCTAGGTGTTTGAGAGTCCTTCGATCAACTAGCCGAGCCATAGCACAGTTCGTTAATCTTCATCGGCCCTTCATCCACAAAAATCTCGCCGCCTTCCAAACCGTTCGAACAAAGTTCAATGGGCATCTTGATGTTGGTGTTTGACAGGCCTCCGATCAACTAGCCAAGCCGTAGCATGGATGCGTTAATCATCAGCCCGTCGCCCACCTCAATCTCGCCGCCTATAAAACGAATCGAACAAAGCTCAGAGAGTAGCTCAATCTATGTTTTTGAGAGGCCTCCAATCAACTAGCGGAGCCATAACACAGATCATCTATCATCATCGGCCCTTCGCCCACCTTAATCTCGCCGCCTTCCAAACCACTCGATCAAAGCTGGGAGAGAAGCTTGATCTTGGTGGTTGAGAATCCTCCGATCAACTAGCCGAGCCACAACACAGTTCGTCAAACATCATCGGCCCTTCGCCCATAAAAATCTCACTGCCTACCAAACCGTTCGAACAAAGTTCAATGGGCAGCTTGATCTCGGTGTTTGAGAGGCCTCCGATCAACTAGCCGAGCCGTAGCACGGATGCGTCAATCATCGGCCCATCACCCACCTCAATCTCGCCGCCTATCAAACAAATCAAACAAAGGTCGGAGAGTAGCTCAATCTATGTGTTTGAGAGGCCTCCAATCAATAGCGGAGCCACAACACAGATCATCAATCATCATCGGCCCTTCGCCCACCTCAATCTCGCCGCCTTCCAAACCAATCAATCAAAGCTCGCAGAGAAGCTTGATCTAGGTGTTTGAGAGTTCCTCCGATCAACTAGCCGAGCCATAGCACAGTTCGTCAATCATCATCGGCCATTCGCCCACAAAAATCTTGCGCCTTCCAAACCGTTCAAACAAAGTTCAATGCGCAGCTTGATCTCAGTGTTTGATAGGCCTCTGATCAACTAGCCGAGCTGTAGCACGGATGCGTCAATCATTGGCCCTGCGCCCACCTCAATCTCGTCGCCTATCAAACCAATCGAACAAAACTCAGAGAGTAGCTCGATCTATGTATTTGAGAGGCCTCCAATCAACTAGCGGAGCCGCAGCATAGATCATCAATCATCGGCCCTTCGCCCACCTCAATCTCGCCGCCTACCAATCCAATCGATCAAAGCTCAGAGAGAAGCTTGATCTAGGTGTTTGAGAGTTTCTCCAATCAACTAGCCGAGCCATAGTACAGTTTGTCAATCATCATCGGCCCTTTGCCCACAAAAATCTCCCTGCCTTCCAAACCGTTCAAACAAAGTTCAATGGGCAGCTTGATCTTGGTGTTTGAGAGGCCTCCGATCAACTAGCCGAGCCGTAGCACGGATGCGTCAATCTTCGGCCCTTCGCCCACCTCAATCTCGCCGCCTATCAAACCAATCTAACAAAGCTCGGAGAGTAGCTCGATCTATGTGTTTGAGAGGCCTCTAATCAACTAGTGAAGCCACATTACAGATCATCAATCATCATCGGCCCTTCGCCCACCTCAATCTCGCCGCCTTCCAAACCTATCGGTCAAAGCTCGTAGAGAAGCTTGATCTAGGTGTTTGAGAGTTCCTCCGATCAACTAGCCGAGCCATAGCACAGTTCGTCAATCATCATCGGCCCTTCGCCCACAAAAATCTCGCCGCCTTCCAAACCGTTCGAACAAAGTTCAATGGGCAGCTTGATCTCGGTCTTTGAGAGGCCTCTGATCAACTAGCCGAGCCGTAGCACGGATGCGTCAATCATCGGCCCGTCGCCCACCTCAATCTCGCCGCCTATTAAATGAATCGAACAAAGCTCGGAGAGTAGCTCAATCTATGTGTTTGAGAGGCCTCCAATAAACTAGCAGAGCCACAGTATAGATCATCAATCATCATCGGCCCTTCGCCCACCTCAATCTCGCCACCTTCCAAACCATCTCTTCTTCTAGTACACATCTCTTAACAATCCCATCAGAACACTCCTTAAATAGGAATGGATCATCCTAAAAATAGAATTTAACCTCATAAAAGAATTTCTTCTTTGTATAAGGCTCAAGATTGTCAGGCTTCACCCCACTTGCTAAGTAATTAGCCATACCGGTGAACCAATTCACCTTACCTAAAGTGGAAATTGCATACAAATGGTCATCAGGAAAAGAGTCATCAATTGGAAGCCCATCATGAGTAGCTTCTAGAGTCAACCGAGATAAATGGTCTACAATAAGATTTTTGACTCCCTTTTGTCTCTAATCTCCAAGTCAAACTCCTAGAGGAGTAGAATCCATCTGATTAATCGGGGTTTTCATCCTTTTTGTTCAACAAAAATTTCAATGCCGAATGATCTGTATGAACTATAATCTTCGAACCAACCAAGTAGAACCGAAATTTCTCAATGGCATACACTACTACTAGAAACTCCTTTTCTGTAGTGGCATAATTCATCTAAGCTGGGTTAAGAGTCCTCCTAGAATAGTAGATTACATGGAGTTTTCCATCTTTCTTTTTCCCTAGCACTGCTCCTACAGCATAGTCACTAGCATTGCACATGAGCTTAAAAGGTAGGCTCTAGTCAGGGGGCTAAATGATTGGTGCTGAGATGAGTGCCTATTTTAACTAATCAAAAGCATGCAAACATTCATCAGTAAGAACAAAAGGGGCATCTTTAGCTAAAATTTCAGTTAAAGGTCGGGCAATTTTAGAAAAATTTATAATAAATCTCCTATAAAAATCAACATGCCTAAGAAAACTCCGCACTCCTTTCATGTTGGTGGGGGTGGAAGCTTCTCTATGACCTTAACCTTGGCCCTATCAACCTCAATTCCCTTATGTGATACCACATGGCCAAGCATATCACCCTCTTGAACCATAAAATGTCATTTCTCCTTATTAAGAACCAAATTAACCTTCAAGCAACGTTTTAACACGTTTTTAATATTACTTAGGCAAAGCTCAAAGGTGCTTTTGTATAATAAAAAGTCATCCACAAATACTTCCACCGATGTCTCAATCAAATCTGAAAAAATAGCCATCATACATCGTTGAAAAGTAGCTAGAGCATTGTACAAGACAAATGGCACTCTTCGATAGGTGAATGTGCCATAGGGACATATGAAAGTGGTATTTTCTCTACCATCAGGATGGACAGGGATTTGAAAGAAACCAGAGTATCCATCCAAATAACAGAAATAAGCATGATTGGCCAAACGCTCTAATATTTGGTCAATAAAGGGAAGGGAGAAATGATCTTTTTGGGTGACTTTACTTAACTTATGATAATCAATGCACATTTGCCACCCAGTACAGTTCTAGTAGAAATTAACTCACCTTTATTATTACGCACAACAGTCATACCTCCTTTCTTAGGTATGACTTGAACTGATGATTCCGGCATCTAACAACTTAAGCACTTCCTTCTTCACAACCTCCTTCATGTTAGGATTAAGACGCCTTTGAGCTTCAATTATTTGCTTAGCCTCTTCTTCTAAGTATATCCTGTGAGTACAAATAGAAGGGCTTATCCCCTTTATATCATCAATTGTGTACCCAATGGCTTTTTAGTACTTACATACGAGGTTCAAGAGTTGAGTCAACTCATTTCTATTGAGTGCACTATTAACGATAATATGATAGGTAGAATTCTCACCTAAATAAACATATTTTAAAGAAGGTAAAGGTTTAAGTTCTACCTCAATAGGTGTAAATCTCTCCTACACATCACCTCAAAGGGGGAAGAAGAATCATTTGAGGTATTTGAGGAAGCTTCATTAAGTAGACATTCAACTTCAAGAATCTCAACACTACTCTCTACTCTCTCCTCTAAACATAGCTGCAATGCATCAACCTGAGCTTCCCATG
Organism: Dysphania ambrosioides; assembly: GCA_026401315.1. Taxonomy (NCBI): domain Eukaryota; kingdom Viridiplantae; phylum Streptophyta; class Magnoliopsida; order Caryophyllales; family Amaranthaceae; genus Dysphania; species Dysphania ambrosioides. Next base: position 21,702,504 of record CM048670.1, read on the forward strand.
AAGATTTGGAAGCTATCTTCTCTACCACATCAAAATTAAAACAATGATCTAAGGATGATGGGTTATTCATTTCTTTATGGAGTTCAAATTCCACCTTGTCATCTCCTACCTCCATGGATAACTTGCCTCTTTTCACATCAATTAATACACCTACAGTAGCAAGACAAGGTCTACCCAAAATAATAGGAGTTTGGGTATCTTTAGGGATGTACATGACCATAAAATCACAGGGAAAAACCAATTTCCCAAAAAACATAGGAACACCCATGAGGATACCCATAGGGTGTCTAATACTCCTATCATAAGATTAAAGATCGTGCAAGTTGTAGTGTTATTCCAGTTTGAGATAAAGATCCTACATTACGTAGTTTCTTATAAATAGATAAAGGCATAAGATTAACACTAGCTCCTAAATCACACAATGCACGATCAATGGATAAATAACCAACTGTAATAGGGATAGAAAAACTACTTGGATCACCCATTTTGGGTGGAAGTTGGTTCAGAATAACTGCACTACATTGTAGTGACAGATTGACAATCCCTTCAGTATTCTTCCTATTTGTAACCAAATCCTTCAAAAACCAAGCAAAAGATGGGATTTTAGACACAGCATCAATGAATGGATATGAAGCTGAAAATCCTTCACCATCCGTTGAAATTTTCCATATCTTTTCTCAAGCCTTTCTTGTGCCAACCTTTGAGGAAAAGGAGTTGGTTGAATATAAGGTTAAGGAGGTGATGATTACTTGCTAGTATCTTCCTCAGATTTCTCAACTGTTACACTCTTGTCTTTCTCAACAATCTTCTCTCTCACTTTAATCACAGGAATAGGATCTTCCAAAGTCTTACCACTCCTAGTGGTAATTGCATTCACTTGACTAGGGCCCTTATCATTAGGCTCAGGTTGAGATGGCAACTGATTTGGACCCCTTTATTGGGATGACATATTTTGTCCTAATTAAACTTGCTGATTCTCTAACATCTTAAATTGGGTCTGCATTTGAGTCATGGATGACTCAAGCTTAGAGATATTATTCCTCATATCAGCATTAGCTTGAGATTGAGTAGCAACAAATTGCTCCATCATTAACTCTAAAGATGTCTTTTGGGGAGGAGCTTGTTGCTGCATTAGAGGTCTGAATGTAGGTTGCTAATATTGAGATGGTCTAGGATTGAAGCCAAGAGGAATGAGTTGTGGTTGTGGAGAAAGTTATGGATTTAACACATTTTGGCTCCTGTATGAGAGGTTTGGATGCCTATGACTAGGATTATAGGTATTACTATACAAAGCATTAACCTGCTATTATTGGGTCATCATGGAACATGTCTCAGATACATGCCCCTTACCTCCACATATCTTACAAACTTGTACCATACGGGAAGGAGAAGCAAAAGTAGGTGAAATAGCAGAGAGCTTCTCAACGTTCGAAGTGAGCATAATAATCTATTGTGTGAGAGCTCCTATAATGTCCTTATTAGCTCCTACACATGACTTAGTTAGTGCTTCCCTTTCATTACACCAAGAGGCTACATTTTATGCGACTGTCTTAAAAAGTTGAAGAAGTTGCACATCAGTTTTAGAACTCATATCCCCTCCACAAGATGCATTGATTGAAGACTTATGCTCATTAGAAATGCCTGAGTAAAAGGATTGTACTAATATCCAATCGGGTATTTCATGATGAGGACATTTCTTTTGAAGGTCCTTGAACCTTTTCCACGCCTCATAATAAGATTCAAATGGTTGCTGCTTGAAAGTTTGAATCTTTGTCCTAAGATGTGAAGTCTTGCGTGGGGGGAAAATTTTGTCAGAAAACTAGTAGCTAGATCATCCTAAGTGCATACTTGTTTGGTGGTTCTGACTTCAACCAAAGTTTAGCTTTGTCCCTCAAACTAAATTGGAATAATCTCATCCTGATTGCATCTTCTAACACAGTACCAATGGAAATTGTATCACACTTTTCCAAAAAATCTGATAAATGATCATGACAACTTTCAGTAGCATTTCCTCCAAACTAATTTCTCTCAATGAGCTAGATCAAGTGTGCTTTTATCACAGGTTTTACAATATGGGATGTGGAAGAGTGCATTGAGATGGTCTCCCCATTTCACAAAAAGGTTTAGCCATTGGAGGTGGTATAGATTGCTCTCTTGCATGCTCTTTCTGTGCTTTTGTCCTTTTTTCTGCGTTTAGTCTACGAGCAATCGCTTCTATCTCAGGATCAAACTAAATCCTATCAAGATGTCCAAGTATGATGGATCTCCTGTGCATCAAAAACAAAGACACCCCAAGCAAAAACTACGAAAAAGAGAGAAGTAAAGAACAAAAGGAATTAGAATTAAAGAATGTAATCAACTAAATTAAACTAAACTAACACCATAGCCTCCCTGAAAACGACGCCAAAAACTTGATGACTGATTTTTTTAGTCATTAATTATAACCGCAAGTGCACGACTGTTGCAGTTCAATCACAAGTCGTCCTCTAGAAAGCTTATAAAGGGTAAACTTAGCTCAATTTAACTAGATTACGCTAGAAATGAGTTGTTTAATGAAACTAATAGCTAAAATTGCAAGAATTAAAATGTGATATCAATAAGAAAAAGACCTAGGATATTAATAAATCCCCACTAACATGCATTAACCATCATCAAATACACCAACATCAATGATCAAATCAAACAACCCTTCAATTATCCTAACCTCAGCTTTCGCTTCTTGATTAATCTAATTGTATTAGGTGTAGCCCTCTTAATCTTAGCTCTCGTTTCTTGATTACTTAGCAAATATCATTAAGACAAAGGAAGTAATTAATCTCAGCCGTCGTTTCTTGACTAATTAAACCAATGAATTTAACCAAATGATTAATTCTAACAACCTAATAAACCAACATTAATTTGACATTGAGTTGATATTAAAATCCATTTAACTCATGCTAGGGTTCATATATTAACATCCTATAGAGAAAACTACTCACTACTCATAATTAAAGCAATAGAAATAACAATAAAACTAAGTATAAACATAAAAATCATAAGACTATAAGGAAAATTAAATTAAATAACAAAGAAGCACGAATAAATAAGCTAAAAATATAATCAACTAAAGAAAAATAGAGAAAACTTACTTGAGATTTAAATTGATGATTAAACTAGGAACAAAATTTGATTACTCAAGAGTAAACAATATTTTTGAGAGATAAAAATCTAAATAAAAACGATAAACTAAACCCTAGAAAAAAAAAGAAGAGAGAAGAAGAAGGTAACGAGGAGAATAGAGAATAAAAAAACTGCTTAAGAGTAATTTTCTAGCCTCCAAACTAACCTAATTCTAATTAAAGACTAATTATTAATTTTAGAAAAATAATAAATAAAGAATAAAACATTAAAGGAAAAGAAATTTTTTCCTTTTCTTCAAATCCACCTAATGTCGTGGATACCTTGCCTCCAATCTCCCTATTGTCCACGCCATTCACTTTGTTTTTCTTTTCTTTTCCTTTTTTCTTTTTTTTTCTTTCCCCTTGTGAGCTAATTTACTTTTTTTTTTTTACTTTTCTTGGCCCAAATTTCACAAACAACACAATGCTAGCTCCATCATGTATTTGCCACCAATATGCATTTATAACAAAAGCCTTAAAAATTAGAAATAATCGAAACGATTACGGCTAAACTAGGATTATGGGCTTTTAGAATAAATGAACCCAAATAAACCCAAAATTATCAAAAACTCATCCAAAAAAGGAGTTCGAATCAATACCAGAAAATATAAATAAATGTACTTATCAACATTTAAGTCATCCATTTCAAATTCTATTAAGTCTAATGGAAATTCAACTCTGACAATTACTAGAGGTATTTTAGAATGCAACTTAGTACAACTCATAACTTCCCCAGACGGTAAAGTCACATCTAAGGAAATGGATCATAACTCTGCTAACTTTAAACATCCTATGAAATTCTTAGAAATGAATGAATGAGATGCTCCTGAATCAAAAAGAACTTTTACAGACGAGTTACAGATAGATAAATTACTAGGTACAACCTTAGAAGTAGATCCAGCCTCACGGCTATTCATAACAAATAGTCGGCCTTTAGGATTTTAACTTGCACCTAACGCAGGTTTAGGATTCTCGTTTGGTTGGATTGAACTAGGCTGACCATTTTGAGGAGATTTCCCATTTTGGTGGGGATACTAGGGCCACTAGAGGTCTTTTTATAACATTCGTACTCTTGATGTCCCAATTTTTGACAAAAATGGCAGGTTACAAGGTTACCTTCACAGTCCCTCTCGAGGCGATTCTTGTCACACCTCTTGTAATTGGAAATTCTCTAAGACTTCTCACCTTCCCCTTGGTTTTCTCTTCCCTTCCCAAGATTTCCCTTAAAGTTTTCCCTTGAAAATTCCCATTTTTCTAGCTCTTTTTTGCCTCCAAGACTTGGTTCTCTAATTCTCTTCACCTAATCCCATACAAGTGGGCGGCTCTCCTATAGACCTCATCTAAGGTTTCGAAAGTGACCCCTCCTAGCTTCCCTTACAAGGTTAAGGTTAGGTCTTGTTCAAGTCTTTGTGCTTTCATGGCTTCGGTCAGGATTACCTCTGGAGCAAATCTCATAAGTTCAATAAACTTAGCATACTATTCATTAATAGTCATGTCTCCCATTCTAAGGTTTGTAAATTCCATGCACTTTTGTTTCTTAAGTTAATATGGATAGAACTTATTTCTAAGGGCTTATTTGAAGCTTGACCATCCAAAATCAAGAGTTCTTCTAATGTTTTCCTTAGATTGAAACCACCACAAGTCAGCTTCTTTCTTAAGGTAAAAGACTACACTATTTACTTTCATATTCTTGGGACAATTTATAGCATCAAACAGCTTATCAAAATACCTAATCCAATTTTCTAGGCTAGCTTGGCCTTCTTTTCCGTTATAGCTTGGAGGTTTACTACTTGAAATTCTTATGAAAATCTCTTCAAAGGTGTTATTTTCTAGCTGTCTATTCAATTGATTAATCATTACTTGAGTTAGAGATTGAGTTAAAGCGGTTAGGTGCTTGATTCTTCTCCAAAGGCTACTTCGGGTGGTTTGAGAGTTTCGATTAAGCATTTGACTCAACATATTTCCTGAACGATCAAATAATCATGTTGAATTCATATTCAAGCACTTGAAACATATAAATACCAAAACAAACATTCACTTTATTCAATAATCTTTTCCCAGGTAACGAACTTCTTGACTAAAATACTTGGCTTTTAATTGACTATAGATAGGCATATGAAAAATTGGATACATTTAAGCACATAATTCACACTTGCTTGATTTTATTCACATGAAACATACTTTCTCCTGTCCTATAGAAAGTTCATAACCTAAATTTGCAACAAGTAATCTAGATTGATCATTTAATTCGACCTTCCTTGATTGCACTTAAATATGCGTGAAATTTTTATTTTCGAAACTTTTAATAGTGTACTTGACTTCTATGTAGGTAAATCAAGTCAATGGTTTTCCAGGTAAGATATGTACAATGTTCACAAGTGTCTTTCCTAGCTAGAAACCATTACTTAACATAACACTCCCCCAGGTCGGTCGAACCTTCCTTAGACAGAGAGTGTTACACTTGATCACTAACATTTTCATCTTTTCAAAACCAAAATAATTTTTATGAAAATACTTTACTTTATGCATGAGAATGTGAAACACTATGCTACATGCCCATTGTTATGTCTACACACATGTTTATTATTTCCAATTTTAATTTTTTATAACCTGAAAAAATGATATCACTTTGTAACAACCCCAAATTACTTACATAATAATAATAATAATAATAATAATAATAATGATAGTAATTTTAGTAACATGGGTATTACCACCACGTGTCACCATACTTCGTCTATGCTAATTAATTACTATATTGCAGCAGAAGAAAAACTCGATTTATTTATTAAAAAGAATTTGATTATCCAAAGGTACAAAAGTTGAATAAGAAAAATTATGAAAAATCCTAACTAATATGTTCCCCTTTCTGTAATGCTCCCTTACATATTTATTCCTGCAAACCTACTCACCATAAATGATAAGTAGGGCGAACCAAAAATAAATAGAAAAATATGTATCAGTGTAAAAACATTGTGTATATATACATGCTAAAAGAAATACATTGACTTTTAAATTCCTTTATTTCGAACATACCTTCTTATAATCAATAAACTTTAAACATTCCTTTATAATAATCCAATACAAATGGAATTATTATAGCACTTAATAAAAATAATTTCCTCTTCTTATATCCCCTCCTTCATCCTAAGTGTATATACCCCCCAAGTTAGCTATCCAATCATGGATCTATCCTTGAAGTTTTCTTTTATTTCCATCAAATGGACTTTGAAGCATGAATTCTTCTTGATTATGAAATCAAGCGATAATGTATAATAATAACTCTCCTTTTATAACTCATTTAAATACAAAGACCTTACTTTAATAATTAAAGCTCATTGAAAATTATCAAATCTCAAATGTCGTTTAACCCTTTTGAAACATGATACATATTAAATAAAATAAGGTAAATGTATATCATCTTTTTTTTATAATCGGAGTTTCAAATAAATAACCATATAGTTAAAAAAAATAGTGCATGGCTAAAATTTCAATTACAATTTATTTAGCAAAATACATAATAAAAAATTTTTTAACACAATATAATTCACATAAAAAGATTTAACACATATATAAACCTTAAATTCTAGTACTCCCTAACAATTCTCTACTAAACTTCAAGTTGATCCTCTTATCAATTTAAAATGAACTAATCAACATAATGCAACACAATAGTTATTCATAAAATATTAAAACTTTAATTAAATTTAGAAATATTTTTGAGAATTAAACATTTTGCAAAATAATTAAAATAATTAAAGTTAGAGAAAGAGGAGGCTCACGAAGATTGGTGGTTGTTGGTGGCACAAGGTGGCCGAAGAGATGCCAAGAGTGGCTTGAGAAAGAGGGAGAAAGTTTGAGAGAAGTAGAAAGGGTTTAATGTTTTTTATGTGAAGAATTAGGTGAGATTCAAGGGTCTATATTATACTAGAAATTAGGATAAATTTTAGAATTTAAAAATACTAAAAGATAAATATGAATTTAAAGTGATAATTATCCTCCAAATTTTCAGAAAAATGTTTTGCTTTTAAAATAATTAAATTATTAAATAGTTTAACCAATAAAAATTATTTAATTCAAAATAGAATTAGTTAACAAAGATAAATTTTATATATATAAGTATTTTATTTTTTGAAATACTAATCATGATTTTTTTTTTGTACGTATATCATATTTTTTTGAAAAGTTTAAATTAAAATAACCTTTATAAATATTTTAAAATTTTTTTAAAACACTTATTATGGCAGCCGGCCATGATAAGTTTGTGATTAATTTTTTTTAAAAATCTATTATTTTTAAATTAAAACTATCTTTTTAACTAAAGTTATCTTTAGGATAAAATAAATATATTAATTTTTTTAAGCATTTAGAATATTTTAGAATGGAAGATGATACTCGAGATTTTTCTAAGATATCTTGGAGGGCTTTTTAGGTATTTAATGAAATAACTAAGGAATTAAATATTTATTAAATGGTTTTCTTAATTAATTTGTAAAATAAATTTATAAATGGTAGTCCATAATTATGATTGGTGCCAAAATAGTTTTTAAATTATTTAACTTGTACTAAAATATTTACGGGATATTATAACCCAAAACTAGTATAACCAGGTCCTATGAGGTCACAAAATAAACGTAAATGGATCAGGTTTCTCCAAGCCCATTTATCCAATGGGTTGGATGGCACAATTTGAGTAAAGTTAAAACTCTATGTGGTTGATTAATATATTTATAAGATCAATCAGGTCATTAGAGATATACAAAAAAAACCCTAACCATCCTAGAAGGAGAAGCAGAATAGCGTACTAGCATACATTGTCATCCTAGTGTGTTTGTGGACTGTGTAGAGGATTTGCATTTGTGATTCTTTATCTCTGTTCTATTTGATAGTTGAACCACGCATCAAAGATATATCTAACTGCTTAATGTATGATTTATATTATATGTATCCATGAGATGTTGTGATTAGGTGTTAGAAAATATTCCTGAAATTCCGCTAATCGTACTTAATAGTCCTACACTATATACATACCAATGAATGTATTCAAGAAATTTAACGAGCAAATCACAACAATTTATAAAAATCCTAACAATTAATTAAAATACTAACAAGCCTACCCTTAGTATAGTGTACACACCTTCAATTCATGAAGTTTCCTTCCTTAACCTTCATCATGCTGTTGTGCTGCGTTTTAGTAAATTTTTAATCATAACAATTATGTTAATGTAGATGACGAATTGAAGCAAGCAAGATTTGGGACGAAAGTACGAAAAATCCTTTTTTGCGTGCTACTGTTTCCTTCCTTGGGTATATGAAGAGGAAGTTTACTTGCTTGGGTATATGAAGAGGTAGTTTCCTTGAGCACTAGGGTGAAGTCTCAATTTCTTTTTAAAACTTAAATGCTTCGGTTATTGGGAAATCGAAGCAATTCATTGGTTTAATGGTTCAGTTATTAGAGAACCGAAGCCTATAAGAGGATTTAATTGCTTAAATGCTTCGGTTCTCCAATAACCGAAGCATTAAGGCAATTAATTAATTGCTTTGGTTTCCCAATAACTGAAGCATTTAAGCCTTTATTCATCCTTAAAATATGTAAGTGCTTTGAATCTACTTTAATTGAAGCAACTGATGGGATGCAATTAAACCATTCTCTACTAGTGCTTAAAGCTCCTCCAAATTGTCTGTCTTGCTTTTGTACTTCCTTTGATGGTTCGAGCATCTTGTGGGTTGGTTAGTTTAGGTCGGTGGTAGCAAAACTTAAATAGGCTCCTTCTATGGAACTTAATTCTTTGCTCTTCACAAATCTAAACACAATGACCCATCAAATATAACAAAGTTTGTCAATACCAAAACCTTTAGTGGGATCAACATGCTTCACACAAATAATAGCAGCAAATAACTATATTTAACCTCAATAAACAACAATTCTCTACAAGGAACCCCATACACACTTTAATTAATTGTGCATGATAATTTCAAATGAAACTATTCATCATCCTTCTTCCCTTTCAGCCTTTGCCATCCTCTCTTCATTTAGTTGAAACGACCCCTTTCTTTGTATGGAGTTGCTTTCTTCTTTTGCACGTTCCTTTCCAAACAGTTCTTGCAACAAAATGGAAGGAGCCAGCAATGAGAAATGAGACGTCTCACACAGTTGATTAACAGATGTTAACATCCAACGTCTCCTATAACTGACCCCACGCATATAATTGAGAGAAACACCAAAACCAACCCTTCACAAAGCTATGAAATGCCGAAACTACCCCTTAGAGTTCTATATATCAAAGCTATGAAATGCCGAAACAACGTTCCCTTCCTAGTTGGGATGAAGAATCGATTTCCCTGCTTGTACTATTTTTGTTATACCAGCATGTTCCTTTTGATATGTGGGAGGTAGGCACTAGTTGGAAGATGACTTTACAACTAAAGCCATTCATATAGAGTTGAAATATGTACTCGTTTTGTTTATATGAAAAGTTAGCCGGAGCACCAATCGAGGGTGTATTTATTAACCTTCAAATGTGGCTGCTCATTCTGATCTTTACTGGTTTTCTGATTTTATGGAGATTATTTTTTTTGTTGAAAGATATTTATCAAGAAGTCACCATACTCACCAACGGGATATTTTTAGTATCAGGAAAGTTCAACTGGGTCTGTAATTCAAAGCAAGTTATACGGTTGGTATTTCATACAATGGATTTTAAAGCTGCAACAGAACCCTGACATCAACTAATCAAAGCCACAAAACGCAAAGAAGACTTCGTCAACAAATCATACATGTAAAGTAAATGGAATTGTCTACTAATGGCACAAAGCTCTCAAATAATGCTAGTCGGAGTCTTCTGCAAAAAGCCACAGGTGAGCTATATGCGCTCACGACCATGTCCTCTTTCTTTTCCTAGTCATAGCCAGGGAGTCTTTTTCCTTCATAGCCTTGGAGGACCACTTGCTGCTAGCTATCTTGTGATAGTCTGAAAAAGACAGTTTGCTTAGTCTCTGCCCCAGCCCCCTTTCATAAGATTCAACAAGTTCATGCCTATAAAGGTGGGGAAAGACAAAGAGTCAGGCTAACTAGATTTCTTAAAGGCTAATAACACCATGTCAAACATCTTTTTTTTTTCCTTTTTCGTTCCTTGTATTTATAAATAGACAACTTAAAATCATAAAAGAAACATGAGAATACAAAAATCAAGTCATGCACGAGATTTCTATTAATTACAAAGAAATATGCTCCGTGCATTGAAGATGAAAACTTAAGCTCATACCAGTAAGCGAGGCATTGGTAAGGCGCAAATTTATCATAAACTTGACTAGCATCCTTTTCCATTCTAGGCCCGGTGCGTATATTTATACCATGTACCTATATGGTATTACCCGTCGGAAAATTTTAGTGGCTCGAGCAGCAAATAAGTCCCTTTGATATCATGAACACAGTTTTAAACTTGAAGGGGGAGAATAGATGTAAAGAATCTCACCTTACGCAAATGCAGCATTGTTTCGCTATCTGTAGGGATGATTCGGTAGTCTCCAAGACACATCAAAATGTTGGCTACAGCAAAAGGACCAATTCCTTTCAATTTCAAGAACTTCTTGCGAATTTGGTCATAAGAAGTGTCATCAAAAGGTTCCTCAAAGTTTTCAAGCTTTAACTTACCCCGTACCACCAACTTAGCAAGTTCAAGGACGTAGGGTGCTCTAAAACCTAGATTACAACGCTCTCTGAGAAAATTTTCACTCAAATTAACCAACTCTTTTGGGCTAGGGAAGTTTCCTAGTGTTCTCAAATTAACCTCGGAAGTTGATCTTTTGCAGCTACGTCCTTGGTGCACATCATTATATGGCATATGCTCAGCTTGAAACTCACAAAGATATTGACACATTTCCAACGTTCTACTCCACCTGGATAATACAAGTAAGCTCAATAAGAGAGCTACAAAATGTAGTCACAGTACAGAAAACACAAAGTCAAATAGCCGAAAACAAAATTCTTATATGAGACTGCCCAATAAGTCACCTTCCCCGGCTCCCCCATTTTTCTGCAAAAGTCGTCCCACAAACCAATAAAGTCACCTCCATAATATTTTCAAATGTGACGTTGTATAAAAAAAATCGCTCATTTCAAATGTTACTCCTTAGACCACTACGTTCCACAGCTTGCGGAATACGTCTTTGACAGTAACAAAAACTCTACCAAAGAGAATTTTATCAATCTGAAAGGTTTCATGGTAAGCTTCATAAACTTTATATCATTGCACATTAACAATAAAATTAATAATGAATGAAAAATGAGTGGAATTATGCATGTTTATGCGGAATTTTTTGTTTTAAAAAAAAGAGTTATATGAGAGTTTAAGTTTACTATTACTATTGATATGGCATGCAGTAAATTGGAAATGCTTCACTAGATGATGAAACAAATCAAACAGGAATGATCGCCTATGCATGGGATCGTGCTGTTATATCAGGTACTGTTCAGAGATGTCAAGAGAGAATGCAACTTCAAACTTACGGACTTACTATATGACTGAAAGAATGCACTTGACGAGTATTGCAGTTTATAACCTGATAGACATGTACAGCTTGTATGCTCCTAATTGCGCGAAAAATTACACTGATGGTAGCAGCGAAGAATTATTAATTAATAAGTTCATAAACTACTTACGATGCATGACAAAGAAGAATTGACTTGATAATATCCTCGAAAAAACAAGGAGAGCGAAAAAGGCGGCCAAATCCTTTACTTCTTGCTTCAGCATGCACCTCCTGGAATTTCCTTACATCATTTTCACCCTTCTTTGTTAACCTTAGCATGCGTACAACTTGGTTCTAAAAACATCAAAGGATGCAAAAAAAATTGTCCTTTTAGTACTAAATTAGCAATCTACATACATATATATAGACAAACGTGTTTATGAAGGATAAGGGCGTTGTAAGATGTATGACATACGACTATACGAGTACCTGAATGACCGCCTTATCAGAATCGGATAATAAGGCGGGCTTCTCAACATGTACAACAATGAGTGAATGGCTATGCTCTGATGAAGATGATTGAGATGAGATGGAGACCAAGACAGAAGAGCATCCATCAGCAAGCCGTAAAGGACGCCGAAGTGATTTGTACTTAGGGGTCCACTGATTTGGGAGCATCATGAAGAAGCCATGATTACAGACAGCCTTCTCTAAATCAAACCCTTTTTCTACTACTATTTGCATTAGCTTCTTCATTATATTCTATCCTGCAAATGCATAAAGATGGTTTAGAGAGGAACATATACAAAGAAAAGAAAAGGCTTTGCTTCCAATAAGCTGTTCACCGTAATCTATCATTCGGCCTCTCCTACCGCTTTTATTTGGCTTCTTTATGGTTTTTCTGGTTCACGTACTAGATGAGATTGAAATTGTACTTTCCAAATGATCATGAATTTACAGGGGTTTTGAGGAGAGGCAGTGGGGGTATGCGAATTTATAGGGGAGAGGGTGTAGTGTAGATATCGTAGTGGTTGAAAAAAATTCATATGCCAAGTGATTTCGGCACAAAATGGTAGATGGCTGCATTTGACTATGCTGTGGGTGTCTAATATTTATTCCTTTAATTGGAAGTTTTCTGTTACTATATGATTTCAGTAGGCTTAAGTAGTTTGATTCAACTTAAATCAGATTCATTTGATAAGGGGATGTATTCTCAGAAAAAGAAAACTCATGTTGGAAAGGGATGGCAGTGGTTGACAAATATAGAGTTAAAGAAATAGATTTACTAGAATTCACTGGTGCGCTATGAAGCGGGGAGCACTGTCTTCACCACCTAATGTTGGAAAGGGATGCATCACAGACGAACTGGGAGCTCATCTGGTACAGGCTCAACAAAGGATGAAGGTGCAGGAGAACAAGAACAGAAGGAAGATGGAAATACAGCCTGAGGACATGGTTTACTTGAAACTCCAACCATACCAACATGAGTCTCTTGCCACTGCCAGGAGACCATATGAGAAGACAATGCAAGGTTTTATGGCTCTTGCAAAGTCATCCAGAAGAATGGAGCTGTGGCATACAAACTAGAACTTCCCCTAACAGTAAAATTTCCTGTATTCCATGTCTCACAACTCAAGCTGGCAGTGGGAAACATTTCTTCCTAACCAGACCTTCTTCCTGAACTGACATGTTATACCTGAAGCTGTAAAAGGAGTCAGAAACTCCCCCTGTGAAGACAGTGGTAGGGATCAAGTGCTGATCAAGTGGAAGGGGCTAGAAGAGTTTGAAGACACCAGGGAAATCTACGTTGCCATAGATCAGAAATATCCCTAGTTCCACCTCAAGGACAAGGTGGCAGTCTGGGAGGGGGGTAATCCTATGACTCTATGAGTCAAACTAAGCCAGTCCTCATCCACACTTATTCTAGAAGGAATTTTGTTATAGCAAAGCAGTAGTTAGTTATGTGAGGGCAATAGAGTCTCTTTGTAGATTCAGTTGTGTTGTGTATTGCTCAGAAAGAAGAGAAATCAGAATAAACAGGGCTTCAGCTTCATTTTTTCATTTTAGGCTACAGAACATAAGCTGATCCTTAGCAACATGCAGATATATTTCCAAACAAGAGATCTTCAGACACTAAGGCAACAGGGGTAACAGACACTAAGAGAGACGAATTTAAGAATAACAAAAAAAGGGTGTAAAAAAGTTTCTTGTGCACCTCTTTGTAAAGCACCTCGTCTAACACAATAAAAACACTGAACACTTATTGCCATTAACATCAACACCCAAGGCAAAATTGAAAATCTAAATAATTTCAGGCAAATGTAACACGGCCCAATTTTACCCAACTGATTCAGGAATCATCACGTTTACTGAAATAAAATGAAATATACAGCGATGCCATCCAAATAGACCGAACCCAATAATTAACATGACTAGCACTGAATTTTTTTTTTTTATGATAAGCTAATTAACATGATAGCCAAAGCAAATTCTGAACTAAACCAAAAGTGAATCAAATGTCTCATAACCCCGATATGACTTGAACCTACTTACCCAAACGTATCCGATATGCAATGGCAATTGCATAACTAGCCAAATCTATTTGCCTCGACAAAGATTTGGCATTATTTTCACCAAAAATCCCCAGTCCCCAAGTTAGCAAATGTTAGTCAAATAAACCCCAATTTAGTCGAATAAAAGACACATGCTTAATAGTAAAACCAGCAAAAAATCTTACATACCCTGTTAGCCCTAGGAAGAACAATGTAATGAGAAGGTCTTTCGTTATTGGAAGTCGAACTCGCCTGCACAAATCATAGATCAAATATCAGATGACAATCCTTTCTAGAGGCACAGCAGAAGAAGTTTGTAGGAATATTTTGTTCATATAATCCATATAAAACACAATTGAAGTGATGTACTGACGTACACTTTACCGTGTTGCAGCTTTTTTTTTTACTGTTGTACACTTTACAGTGTTGTACGCTATACTGTAGAAGTGCACTAGAGTACTAGACCTTGTCCTTTGGTGAACCAAGCTATCATTGATTTCTTGGTGTTTGTGTTTTTTTTTTTTTCTATATGAATCGTATTAGTGTATAATAAGGGTGATAATACAATATTACGTGTGATGACCAATTAGTTTGGTGTTTATATAAGTATTATCTTGTACTCATTTTAAATTGTCTTTTCGAAATGTCTAATTTAAACGACCTAATTAATCACGTAATGATTAACAATTCTTTATTCTTTATAAGTAATACGATATTTAAATAAATTATACGTTATGCTTCTTTGTTACAAGTTTGATACATGTATTAATTCATATTATTTTCATTAGCTCTTGTTTATTGCTTAACAACAAAAATGGAATAGAATTTTGTAGAAGTGACGAAAAAAATTGCTACAACAGCAAAGTATTATGAGTTATGGTAGCCCTTTTGAAGAGAAAAGTATATGTGTTCATTAGCTGGTGTACCTTGTCTTGATGATGTGCTGTAGAGTAGTAGAGTAACGTGTCCTTGATAATCCTTATGGTGATAACAGGTAGAGTAGTAGAGTGTGACTGAGCTGGTGTAGTACATTACCATGGTCTTGATAATATAGGGGTCAAATTCAATTATGGCCCAATACTCCTATGGTCTTAGAAGATGATAAATACATCAGTAATATATACAATATTATGGCATACATCTAATATGAGTCTATTTAATACTAAAATTGTAGTAGCTAGAATTCTACAAATTATGTCAATCTACGATATCAATATATCATCATTAATATGTTTCATTTTTTTTTTTAAATGTTCAGCATTGGATTTGGAGATCAATTTGAGCTTGAGTGACACTTTATTTGATAATCATGTGTTATTATTCTTTTATAAATGAATTAGATTTTCTTTTTGTATAAGAAACACTTATCTGGTTATGAAAAAAGAAAAAAAAAACAATTACAAATAGAAGAGTTAATTAAATCATAATTTTTTTGCTAGAGTTGAATTGTCATCTTTTATTGAATTGTGTGGAGATTTAAATACTAAAAATGTTGATAACATTGAGCAATCTCATGAGCCATAAGAGGATGCTATAGATATGAATGACCAAAATGATATATCAAATGCATACAATATTTATGATTTAGAAAATGATACACTCTTTGAGCCTCCTTTAGATATTTATGATCCTAAAAATTGGGGTAATCTTGACAATAAAGGGAGGGATATTATAATTGAAAAAGTACATATAAGAGATTTAAATCTCGTGTTTCCAAAGGATGACACATCTAGACATTTTTCATATGATTATTATCATAGAAAGTTGAGTAACAAAGAGACTATTGATAGAAAATGGTTGGTTTACTCTAAAGAAACAAATATAGTATATTGTTTTTGTTGTAAATTATTCACATCTCAAATTAACAAAGGTAATTTATCAAATGTCTAGCTAAAAATAATTTAGCTTTTTGTGGTTCTAATGGAAAACTTTATGAGAATAGTAATTTTTTGGGCTATAATCGAAATGATTGCTGAATTTGATTTGGTGATGGAAGATCATATTAGACGTATTCAAATCCAAAAAATTCACCATCACTATCTTGGTCATATAATTTAAAATGGGTTGATTTCTCTGTTAGCCCATAGTGTTAGAACTTCTATGTTAAGAATCATTAAAGAGGCAAAATATTTTTCTATAATCCTTGATTGTACCCCAGATATGAGTCATAATGAACAAATGACAATGATCGTATGATGTGTTAATATTTCAGGTGATAATATTAAAATAGAAGATTTTTAAGTAGATAATACATCTATATTGGGGTTTTTTAATGAATTGTTAAATGTATACAAGTCCCTTGATTTAGACGTTGATGATGTGAGGGGTCAATGTTATGACATTGGTTCAAATATAAAAGGAAAACAAAAGAGATTGCTTGAAATAAATCCAAGGCCTTTACATATGACATGTGCTTGTCATAATCTTAATCTTACTCTTTCTGATATGGCTCATTATATTCATAAAGTTATATCTTTTTTTGGAATTGCGCAACATATTTATACATTATTTGCAAGTTCTACTAAGAGATGGAAGATCTTACTTGACAATGTTAAGGGCTTAACTGTGAAATCTTTGTATAATACTCGATGGGAGAGTCAAATTAAGTGTTAAAGCAATTAGATATTAAGTTCCCCAAAAAAAGTTAACTTTGCTTAAATTATACGATTCTAGTGGTGATGATGCCAAGACAAAAGTGAAGCTAAATATTTATGTGAATATATTGAGAGTTTTGAATTTTTACTTAGCTTAGTAGTTTGGTATGAGATTTTATTTTCCATTAATATAGTTAGCAAAAAATTACAATCTAAATCAGTGTGTATTAGAACTACAATGAAGGAAGTAAAAGGTGTAAGATTCTTTGAGAATTTGAATCTACTATGAATATTGCTAACGACCTTGTAATTGAGATGGATATAGAGCCTACTTTTTCCACAAAACGTTGTGTCATTAGAAAAAAAAAATAATTTGATGAGAATAATACTATTGAAAAAATGGTACATACACCTGAGGAATCTTTTAGAATAGATTATTTTTAGGAAATTGTAAATTTGGCTATAAATTTTTAGAAAAATAGATTTGAGGAGCAAAAGAATTTTGAAAGCATTTTTGACTTTTTATTTGATTCAAAAAGTTGAAAGATTTGGATAATCATGAGCTATGTAAATCTTGCTCAAATTTTAAGGTTGTCTTTTGTCATAAGAATTTATCCGATATTGATGCAATGATCTTTATTCGGAATTAAAAGTTCTCCAAATGACTTTGCCAAATGAGTTAATGTCAACATATGAAATTCTAGAGTTTGTCAAAGTAGCAAATTGTTTCCCAAATGTAACAGTTGCTTATAGACTCCTTTTGAATATGTCGGTAACAGTTGCATCTGCTAAAAGAAGTTTTTCAAAGCTAAAACTATTGAAAAACTACTTGACATTATTAATATCACAAGAAACACTAAATGTTTTAGTCATATTATATAGTGTGAAAGATATGTTATAGCATATTGATGTAGACACTATTATTGGTGATTTTGCATCGAAAAATGCTTGTAGACAATTTTTTGTATAAGCTTTTGATTTCTATTTTAAATTTCTATGTTTTTTCTTATAGTAAATTTTGTATTATAAATATTGTCATCAAATCATTTTGCCAACCCTTAATTTTGAATTTTTTTATACTTAACTTGTTAATTAGGGCCACGATTTTTATTTCATCATGGGCCTCCAAAATCTTAGGAACGGACCTGAATATTTATTCCTTTAATTAGAAGTTTTTGTTACTATATGATTTTAGTAGGCTTAAGTAGTTTGATTAAACTTAAATCTGATTCATTTGATAAGGGGATGCATTCTCAGAAAAAAGTAAGATCATATTTGAATAGAAAGAGATATGGTCACGAGTCCATGTCATTTTATCAGAATAAAGAAGACATGGCCAAGTAATGTAAGATTTAATGCATCAGGTGCTTACAGATGAGGAAAAGAAGCAGTGGTTGAGAAATATAGAGTTAAAGAAATGGATAAACTACAATTCAACAAAATATGCCACAGAAGCAAGAAATTCTTTCACATATTTCAACCACTAAGCTAAAATATTGAAGCAAAGCATGTCTAATGATCCTCCAAACATACGTAAACAACCCCCATCGCACTACTACATGACCACAACAACCGTAATAACTGTGCACCATATCATACCAAAGTATTATACCTGATACGCACTATCCTTTGACCAACAACTTAGAGTAAACTACAGCCAAAAAAAGGTTACATAACAACAAATAAAAGAAAAATACCAAAACTAAGAAAGCAATAACTATCATACAAACTTAAAGAGTCAATGCACTACATAATTAAGAACCCAGAATTTGTGTTAGCTTAGGGAGCTAAGTGTACCTCTCAGTCTCAGGCCGCTGTAGAACGGAAGGTGAAAATGTGAGCTAAAGCGGGGATGATGTAGACGGTGAAGCTAACAAGGAGTGATCCGACGACGAAACTGATTGGTCCAAAGAATGGGAAAATGATGGCCAAGTACCAAATTAGGATGACCACGAGAAGCCTAGCAGCTGAATGTTTACACAATTACACATGCTCTATGGCCTTCTCCCATACGAAATACAAGGGTGTACATGCAAACCCAAAGGTTAAATGTTAGCGAATATAGTGATCAAGTAATAATTAGATATTTGAAGTTAAATAAAATTAGAAGTTAATGATCATGCATGCCTGATGGATAATCAACCCAACGAAGATGGGAAATTCTTTAAATTACTTAAAATTATCGACGACTTTTACCCTATTGTCAACAAAAATTTATAATCACACAGCACATACTACATTTCACAAATAAATGAAAATCCAACGGATCAATCGATAATTGATCATTATAAGCCAAGTGTAAGGATCGAGTTAGAATAAGCAATACATTGCCAGCCGAAGTTTAAAGAGTTATACTCTATACTCGGTATTTCCTTCCTTACTCCAAATTAAATTGTCATAGTGAAATGTTTCCACCTTTCAACCTTGAGTTGAGATTCATACCTCACAATAGACACTGTAAGGAATCCCTTACCTTGCTTCAATGGACTTTGGTTGTTAACCAAGTCGAGATAACCCATGTAGGATTCCTATCCGATAGTGAAGTTATTTTCTTCTTAAAAACCTAAAAAAAAAATTCATGAATACAAAATATGTATTCTGTATTACATACCAGCCTACGTTTCATTATAATTGCAACAATTTGACTATTACCTTATTCATTCACTACTTTGACTACATGTTTCTACCAAGTAAATATAAATCAATGCTACCAAGTAAAATGTTGTTAGATTTTTTTCTTCATATATTTTCATGATATCAACTTTTTATGTTTCAAACTAATCAATAATTGAAGATTTTAACGGTAAGATACCTCGATAAATGTAAAAATCAAATGTTGCAATTTATTTTGGAACGAGGTTGGTATTATAGTACACATGTACTGAAAATTTCATGATGCGTTGAGATCATTTGAGTCTTTCTCAGTGCTTTGATCAGCAATGGTACGAAGTACTATTAAGATCGATTGAATAACAACGCAATTGGAACTAGAGGTGCAACCATGCAAAGCAACACAATATAGCCCAGCTCAAGATATGGATTGATCATTACCAGCTAAAGATAAACAATATAGGCTACACAGAGCCCCAAAGTCCCACTTTTTTTATGTGAATCTAGGTAAAGAAACCTTAATCCACACAAGGGATAGAAAATAGAATTTAAATCCTATAAAGACACGCACCAAGGATTTGAATTCTAGGGCGAATATAGTACTTGAATTGATTAAAGAATAACACCCTCAATCTTGAACTATCCTCACATGTGAGTCTAAAGCTAACACCCACTCACAACTCTTTGTAACTCACAATAAAGAAAAGAAAAACTCGAAGTTTATTACTTAAGCACAAAAAATCTGATTTCTAAAACTTGGGGCGTACATATATTTATACTCATAGCTTAAGAGTTCCAATCCTACTATGATTAAAAATCCTACTGCAAATATAATGCTAAAAACCAATTGGATATTTCCACCTAATCATTACATTGTCCTACCAAAGCTCTAACACATCATTTTGTGTTAATTAGAATTCTATCCCTAAAAAGATAAAACTATAAATTAACTACTCCTAATTAACTACCCTTTGACCGAGTAATCTATGTGTTAGCCACGCCATCCATGTCACATCACACTCCATGCCACGTCCTCAACATATCTTTGTCATGTCACTTGAAGTTGTAATAAGGCACGCCATGTCACTTAAAGAACAGACAAGATGTAATAAGCATCGTTCAATGTAATAAAAAATATTCTCTTGGTCAAAATTTTCTATATTCAAAAAAGTCTTCAAGATTGAAGTTTTTTAATCAAGAAACCTTCCACAATAAATTTTTTCATGGCTTCCACATACAAGTTACCAAAATAAAAGGACTCTAAAATAAAAGGACTCCAAACACCTATGCCTAAAATGAGAAAAATCTTATCAAGTGAAGTGCGAGAAAACTCAAAGGCAAAACTAACTTATTCCCTATATCCACCAATATACCACATTTATGTGTGTTAAGTGTTGTAGCAAGTGATCATGCACACTCAAATACTCCCTTTGGATGCACTTAGAAGATTTATATCTCCATAATATGATATTCCCTCCATAATTGCATCCTTCTTAGTAGCTTCAATCAAATCTTCAAAGTCATCACTTTGAATCATATCATTCTCCTCTTCTTCAAAAGATTTTGTCCTCAAACTTTGTTTTTCAATGTATGGTTTATTGGACAGCAAACTTGTGTTGCTATTCCTCTCTTGAAGAAAGATTCTCTCTCTCAATTTTCTATGACCTTGATTAGCGATTTGATTTACATCCTTATACCTTTGCATAAATATTGCATCACTTTTCTTGAAGCTTTGAGAAGAGTCAACTACAAGTTGAGAAACACCTAAGCTATCATCTTGATTCTTGATGTCTCCTTCAACACTAGTCTCTTCTTGGCTCTTATCAAATCCAAAAGTGTGTAACATCAAATCTGGTTGTTGTCCCACTTTGTGGTTTTCAAACTTATTCAATAAAGGTTGTAAAACCCTAGGTATACTTGGGATTTTGTCCTTCATCTCCTTAGCTAATAGAGCATCCACCAAATTACTTGCTTTGACTTTCTCTTCTAACTTCTTCTTGCTTATAAAAAATACGTCCTTTTTGTTCCTTGTATTTGCTCTAAGCTTAGAAATCATCAATGGTTTCAAAGAAAATATTTTATCAAGTGAATGTATGTTCACCATATAGACATTTGTCCTCTCATCAAACTTTACATACTTATCATATTGCCTAGCATACCCAAGAGAATATGACAAGCATCCATGGGACAAACATCACACATCACTAGATCTTCATAATTACCAATTCTAAAAGAGATTAAGGCTTATTTACTAACCTTTACATCATTTGAATTGCTCAACCAATGAAGCTTGTAGGGTTGAGGATGATTTTGAGTGGGAACCTCTAATTTGTCGACCTAGAGGGTGGATGTCACGTTTATGCAACTTCCCGAGTCCATAATTAAATCACATAGCCTTCCTTGGACATTGCATCTCATGAGAAAAATCTTATCCCTTTGGCTCTCCTCTAAAGGTATGGACTTGGATTGTAATACCCTTGATCAACACTAGACTAGGTCCCCTAGTCTCTGTTATCACCTCCTCCACATCTTCTTCTTAGCCTTCAGAAGATGCATGACCTGCTTCATTCTCATACTCATGCTCTTTTCTTCAAAGGTCCCATATTTCTTTCAATTGCGAGTAGTTACAACTCTAGCATGAGAATAATCCATTTGAATGTTGCCTTCTCTATTGTATTTAAAACAACTCCTTTGATCCCCTATAGGAAGTCTCGAACTCTCTATTGTTTTTCCCAAAAGGTTGTGACTTTGTGGGTTTATTAAGGTTTGGCTTAAATGTAGCCACCTCATGTCTCTCCCTTACTTCAAAGGGCTTAAAGATGCCTCTAGGCTTGCACACTTGTTTCTTGTCAACCCTAGTAGCTAAGGTGCAAGCCTCATCAAAACTCCAAAAGAGTTGTAGCTCCACCTTCTCCTTCATTGGATCACTTAGACTCGCCATAGACCTAGCCACCTTGTGGTCTTCCTTCTCTTCTAGCTCATTCACCATGGCTAGATTTTCAAACTCCATAATGTATTTCTCCATAGACTTTCTATCTTGTCTTAGAGTATGCATTATAATAAAATTTCAACCCGATTAATTAAATGGGTCAACCCAACCCAATTTCAACCCAATTAATTAAATGGGTCAATCTAATCCAATTAATAAATAGGTTGGGTTGAATTAAAATTTCCAACCTGATTTCAACACAACTCGACTGTTTATTATTGGGTTTTTTTATAAATGGGTCGGGTTTAATTAATGCGGGTCACAAACTCAATTTATAATTACCACCAGCCAACACAAGTTTTTACATTTTATTTGCATTCTACCACTCTGCTTCTTCACTCTTAGTCTTCAAATTTTCATTTTGTCATCTCTTCGTGCCTTCTTCTTCACTTGTCAAAGCTCTCTACCTCTTCTTTACTTCTTGGTGTTCTCTATCTCTTCTTAAGATATTGTCAAACTTTTTAATTTGGTTGTATTAAGACTATATTAAGATTTGAGATTTTTATTTTGCATCGCTTAAAACTTGGAAAATAAAAAACTCAAATGATCTTTACTTATTAAACAGGTTGGGTTGGGTTGGGTCAACCCGAACCCATAGCGGGTTGGGTTGGGTTAAAATTTACAACCCCTTTAATAAACAGGTTGGGTTTGGGTTGACATATTTCAATCCGAACACAAATGGGTTAAACCCGAACCCAACCCAACCCAACCCATTGCTACCCCTAGTCTTGGAGAACAAACCTTTTTCTCATGTACCTCTTTAATTTGCTTCAAGATGCAATCTTGAATCTTCCTTCCTTTCTCCTCTTCTTTTGCAAACCATCAAGCCATAAGCTTGCATAAAAGTGAGCTTTTTGTAACATCTCGGTAATTCCCCTTTTCCAAAAACCAAAACCTTGAAAGAATTACCATTGTGCTAATGGCACATGTTCAAATGTTAAGTCTTTAAATCAGAATTTTGCAGCAAAAAATATAAAACTTTCAAATAAAACTTCAAAATACCAAACTTAATCAAGCATATAATCCAAAACCTTTACGATCCTTATTAAAATATATGAACACCTATCAAACCAAATCCAAACCAGTTATAAATATCTAGAAAACGTTAAGTCAAATAAAGTAAGGAAATAAATTACACTCCACTCATCCCAATAATGCATGCAAATCCCCGCGATACTTATTAGAAATTTGCTCCCCAAAATTACAAGTGTAAATATTGGATCATCATAGGGTCATTAAAAGGCAAAGGCTATAACCAAAAGATCACACACAAAACACGTAATCAGCAAAGCTAAGGTACATAAAGGTTACGAAAAACAAAATAAATGTGATGATTCATAAGAGTAAATGCATGGTATTCCTACTAGTATAACACAATCCTTTACTCAAATTAAATCATTTATTTAATTAATTAATAATTTGGATTAAGCAATAGACAAGGTTTTCTCCCCATGTCCCAATCAAGAATATCAAAATAAATAAATAAGTAAACCCATCCACTCTTGTTAGAGGGCATCAAAAACAGTATAAATTCAGATGGTAAACAGGCGCGAATCCGTCACCATATCTAGATGAGATCTCAACTAACTCCATTTTCAAGTTTAAAACTTTATAAAAGAGACTCAGATATCACACGACCTCCAAGAAAAGCCAACGATAATACCCCGTGAAGCCCCAACCCTTTATTGTTAATACTCTAGATGTGCACTAACCTAGAGTTTTATTGTTTATCCTTCTTTCACTTTATGTGATTTTAAAGTTTAACACTTGTGTTCCAATTCATCAAATAACATGCATGTAATACATTACAATTACACAATATACCTCTTTTATATTGAAGTTTTAACCCTTTGATTTCCTTCTCAAATTTTAACTTGTTGAACAAAGTCAACTCATCTCGTCTTTTAAGACTTAAAAATTACCTGTACTCAATTCATACCATTAGTAATAAAGGAGTAATAATAAACAACCTCATGGATTAATTAGCAAATTAATTCCACTTGAATCAATTGAAATTCCTCTCTCATACATAATGTAATCCATACAAGTGGATGAAAGCTAAGAGAATCTAATTCTGATGATGATAATGGTGATGGTGATGTTGTTGATGTTCAAGATGTTAGTGTTAATGAGAAACACATTAATAATCATGAAATTGTTGATGATGGCAGGAAGTTGTGTTTTGGTAATATGTATAGCAGATTTTGCGTAGTAGGGACCAAAAAAGGCAATTTCTACCCAAAACTAAACTCATTTTAACTCAAATCGTTCTACTAGAAGTGTTTGGGGTATGTTATATCGTGAAATTGTGGTGGTGTTTTTTTTAGTTAGGGAAGATTAATATGTTGCGGGTCCAGAAAATTACGCCGCATACTAATGATGTTGAGGAATAAAATGCGGCGGTTTCACTATATAACGCTACATATTAATTGTAGCTTAATTAAAAAGTGACAGTGTAAACCCTAACCCTTCGCATATTATCTATTTCAGTTATTAAAATGCGGCTTTTTTGGTTTTGTGCTGCATATTCTTAGCCACAATTCATTATTATTTTACTAGCAAAGTTTATAGTAATTATACCCATTTTAAAAAACTTCCAAGTGTCATATAAATGTTTCAAACCTTTATTTTTAATACTTAAATCCTTCAAATATAATGAAATCAGTTTAATAAATTTTGGAAAATTTCTAAAGTCTACAAAATGTTGATTATAATGTTCAAAACATGAAGTATATTGATTAGGATCATATACTACACATAAAATCATAAAATCCTTTAAATTCTAACATAAAAATCCAAATTTCATATCCCATGAAATGTAACAATTTATTTTGAACATAACATCATTAGATTAATCACAAAATATTCTTAGTTCCATGAAATAACCAATAATAAATTATTATAAACCTTAAGACATGAAAAGATTAGTGCATTTAACCCAATTTCATGTATAAAGAATATGAAAATTTGTAAAACATATATAAATTCATAAAACTTATGATTATAAAGACTTTTGATATATAATTATTCATTGAAAACAATTAAAACAATTATTGAAACAATTTTCTCAAAATATAAATTCTAGGGCATAAAAATAAGGAAGAAAGAAAGGGAAAAGAAGAAATGATCAACAGTGGCTAACGGTAGGGTGGTAGCAAAGAGAATTGGTTGCTCCTAGGGCTTCTATCTTTTTTCTAATTTGTGAGTAAATGAACAATTAGGGTTTTGAGAGGGTAGGTTTATATTTATATATTAGGCTTAAAGTGGGTAGGGTATAGTTCGGGATTTTGGGTTTATGATGGCTTAAAAAAATATTTATTTATAAAAAATTATCATGGTTATTTAAGGTAAACAATTAAATGCATATTTTATAAAAATAAATCTTGTTTAGTTTATACTAAAATTATACTTGAAATAAAATACAATTAAAATCTCATAAATTTATAAGGGACTACAATCAATCCCTCTTAAAAGAAGTTTTGTCCCCAAAACTTAACTCAAAATCAGTGATTTTCAAACAAACTGCAAGGGATAACAACTTTAGTTTGGTCACCTAGAAAGATCTATGATCATCATAGTCCTTGTACTTGAAAATCCGCTCCACTCTACGAACCCAATCCAAAACTTATCGGGATCATGCTGCCATTGAACTCAGGAATCTCAAGTCTCAAGCTTTGATCCTCTTTTCCGCCATGAACCTCTCCTCTTATGCCCTCCATTAGACTCCTCGTCACTTGAGGATGATGAATCGTTTTTGCTAGGGCTCCTTGAGCTCCTAATACTTGATTCACCATTATTATCACTAAAGTTAGATTCAGTAAGAGAATGCTTACCTTTACTTGAGGACTTATCCTTCTTCCCCATGATTTACAACAACTCCTCCATTCATTCCTTGAGTTCCTTTAATTCACGCTCCATGCATAATGCCTTGACTTCTTGCAAGGTCAAACCCTTTTAAAACCCTACTGGCATTTTGGGAATTTCATCACTACTTGAACTCATTATACTTGAGTACACATGACCTCTCAATGAAAGTACCAAAAGTTGACGTGAACCTAGGTAATGACACCTTAATCCACACAAGGGGTAGAAACTAGAATTTAAATCCTATAAAGCCTCGCACCAAGAATTCAAATTCTAGGACAAATAGTACTTGAACTGATTAAAGAAAAGGACCCTTAACTCTCAAACTATCCTCACACGTGAGTCTAAAGCTAACACCAACTCACAACTCTTTGTAACTCACGATAAAGAAAATAAAAACTCAAAGTTTATTACTTAAGAACGAAAAATCTGATTTCTAAAGCTTTGTACATGTATTTATACGCATAGCTTAAGAGTTTCAATCCTACTATGATTAGGAATCCTACTACTAATATAATGCTAACAACCAATAGGATATTGCCACCTTATCATTACATTATCCTACCAAAGCTCTAACATTATCTTGTGTTAATTAGAATTATGTACTACCTAAAAAGATAAAATTACAAATTAACTACTCTAAATTAACTACCCCTAGACCGAGTAATCTATGTGTCATCCACGCCATCCATGCCACATCCTCAACACATCAATTCCATATCACTTGAAGTTGTAATAAGTCATGACAGGTCACTTAAAGCACCGACAAGATGTAATAAGCACCGTCCATTGTAATAAGCAGCGTCCATTGTAATAAAAAAATTTCCTCTTGGTCAAATTTTTCAATCTTCAAAAAAGTCTTCAAGATTGAATATTTTAATAAAGAAACCTTTCCCAATACTCTTTTTCATGGCTTCCACATACAAGACTCCAAAAGAAAATGACTCTAAACACCTATGCCTAAAATGAGAAAAAACCCTATCAAGTAAAGTGGGAGAACTCATAGGCGAAACCAACATATTCTCCATATCCACCAATCTACCATATTCACATGTGCTAAGTGTTATTACAAGTAGTTATACACACGCAAATATTCCATTTGGATGCACCTAAAAGAGTTGTATCTCCATAATATGATATTCCCTCCATAGTTGCATCCTTCTTAGTAGCTTTAATCAAAACTTCAAACTCATTACCTTGAATCATATCACTTTAACAAGTAAATTTAAAGTCCAAACTCCACAATGATAGTTAGGCAACTTGTTTCTTATACTTAGTCAAAAAAGATGTAATTAAATAATTGGAAAAATTACCAACAATGCCATTTCATGTTAATCAAAATTTTAAAACTCTGGCTCATAAAAGATCAAAGATCTAAAGGTACCTCGATGAACAATGCAAAATCATCCATCAATTATGTCACGTGTGAAATTTTGGGGGAAAAAAACATAATATGATACAATGGCCAATCGAATTTGTTAGGACCTACAAATTAAAACCAAAACTATGATTGTTGCTGGTGTATCTATGGATATCATGCACTAATTAATTAAATTTGTCAAGACCTAAAAATCCTAAAATAATGTGACAAATTGAAAATTATAATTATAATCAAACCAATTGAATAGACTCATAAATCACCTTCAGCTTAAACAAAGATAATGCAATAAATCCTCACCAATTACCAAAAAAGCTCACAAATAATTAAAGCTACACACAAAATAAAAATCTTAATTTAGCATTTGATGAGAGGCGAAATTGAGTAGCTGTCCGCAGAGAAAAAATTCAGCAATTAATTAGGAAGGAGTTAAAAGAGATGCGAAAGATATTGGTGGAGGATGAGATGTAGACGTCTTTGTTGGGGGAAGGAGATGAAGATGTGCGGGGATGTTTATGGGGGAGAGGAAACTGCTGGCCGAGAGAACCCAATGTAAATTGAAATTGGGCTTTTATAATAAAATTATTGAGCATGTTTTTAGTCATTACGTCGTACTTACACACAAGCAACACAATTGAGAAATTACCCCAAGAAAGAAAATTATTTGCTCCACACTTTGTACTAAAAGTTACACAACTGAATATGTCGTTCTATAATTTATGTTAAGTTGTGTCGTATTGTTTAATAAAGCCGATGCGAATGGATTTTTTCATCGTTAGTTGCATCACTTGTTTAAATGACTAATGCAAATGTACATTTTTCTACTAGTGTGTCTTTCTAGGTTAAATAGGACAACATATATTAGGTCTTATTCAGTTTTTCTTTATTTTTCTCTCTTAGTTTCTCTGTAGTTCTCTAATTTCCTTTGAAGCACGTTAGATTTTCAGCATATTCTAGCCTTTGTAACTATAGATTTTTGGTTTGTCTTTTATACAATTTTTAGTATTTGTTCTCTTTATTGCTTTTAATCTATTTGCTTTTATTTATCATGTCTCTTTTTATTATCTGATTTGTTTTCATGTTAGTCATGTGTGAATAGTTTTCTAATCTAGGAATTTGATGAAACCTAATATGGGTTAAATATAGATGAACCCCAAAGTCTTAATGCATGAATCAATTCCTTTAATTTATGATTGACTAGATATAGTTGATTAATGATGAATTAAGTTCAATGGCAAAAGTCGGTTCATAATTTGGATTTGAATCATTGTATGAGTGTCGATCACAAAAGTAGACATCACAAACATTAAGACATTGTGAATGTTTTGTTTAATGTCTTCTTAATGCATGATTACACAAAAGTAGATTCGAATGCTTTTTGGGGAAGCTATTGATATACTAAAGAGAGATCTTCAGTATTTTTAAGGGCACATTCGTTTAAGGAATTGCATTGTGATTTGAATTTGAGGGATTATTGAGTGTGTATTTTATATCTACTCATATTAGTGGCAATTATTTATTGTCCAAGATGTTTGTTGTTATATTGATATCAATTTTATCCATAAATCGTATTTAGCTTAGCTTAGTTTAGAAAACCCTTTTTATATTTTAATGACCTTACCTAATAGAAACAGAAAACCGTATATAACCAATTCTCCAAAGTCTATTGGGATTCCAATCCTACTCTCCCAAACTAAATAATTTAGATAGATAAATATTTTTTATAGGATATCGACTGCCCCGTTACTGCCTCCACCAATTTTCCATCAAGACTTGTCCAAATGGAATGACAGCAAAAACCACAAGACATTCTTGACCTATTCAAAGGATCAAAGTCCCATGAAAACTGAGCAAAAGACAATCAGCAGTCTCGCGAGACTAATAAATATGGATTAAGGGACATGCGCCAAACCTACTTTGAGAGACTTAACAGTTTATAGGTTAATATATGTGTTTCTGCAATGTTGTGCATAAACGAGGTGAGATAGGCAAAATT